>LNAC01000005.1:12428258-12441246 GCA_002007465.1 Ailurus styani
TGTCAAATAAATAAAATCTTTTAAAAAAAATAAAAAATAAAAAATAAAAATAAAAATAAAGGAATAGACTGGAGTCCAAAAATAGACCCATAAATTTATGGACAAAAGAGTATATGCCATGTAATTCCATTTATATAAAGTCTAAGAACAAGCAAAATACTAATCTATGGTGATAGAAATTAGAAGAATTTGCCTGTGCAGGGATGGGGGACTGGGGTAGAGGTGGATCAGGTGGGAGCATGAGGGAATTTTCTATGTCTCAACTGGGGTAGAGATTACATGAATGTGTATAAATGTATTAAAACTCCTTGAATTAGGAAAAAAAAAGACTCTCTCTCCCTTTCCCTCTGCCCCTCCCCTGCTCGTGCATGTGCACCCTCTCTCTCTCCTAAATAAACGAAAAATCATTAATTAATTAATTTTTTTAAATGACCTAGGGAGGTGTTTTGAAATGTCCGGGCCCCACACCCAGATATTTTTATTCAATTGGTCTGGGGTGGTGCCCCGGGCATCACGATTTAATGTGCACATAGATTGGGCAGTCGTTATCCTAAAGGAAGAGATTGAGGTCTCAAAGTAACGAGAGCACTCTTGGTAATTAGGGCAGCCTGTCAATAAGCAGCTGGATAACGGACCCAATGAAGACATCAGTTATTCTAAGTTAAGATGTCAGGGGAAAGCTCTTGCTCCAAAGAAAATTTCTTGTTTCTTGTGTATCTCAGTTGGTCCTACTTATTCTAAATTAAAATTTTAGAACTCTTTTATTTCCCTGACAAACCAGTTGACGTGTAAATACCACTTCAGAAATCATCTTTTCGGGCGCCTGGGTGGCTAAAGCCTCTGCTTTCGGCTCAGGTCATGATCTCAGGGTCCTGGGATCGAGGCCGGCATCGGGCTCTCTGCTCAGCAGGGAGCCTGCTTCCTCCTCTCTCTCTGTCTGCCTCTCTGCCTACTTGTGATCTGATCTCTCTCTCTCTGTGTCAAATAAATAAAATCTTAAAAAAAAAAGAAATCATCTTTTCATCTTTGAATGTGCAACACATTTTCAATGCAGGGTGAAAATGACAACTTAAAGAATGGATTGTAAGGGAAAATAAGCTATATCCGGAAAGCAGGCCATATTCAAATGTGTAGTCCCCAGGCCAGTGAGTAATACCATGGTTTCCAAATAGAAGGCAGATTTTTGGAAGATGGAAATGAAGTGTGGCTCTGCAGCTTTAGAAGCAAAAGTCTCAACATCCGGGGACAGGAGAAAATACATCATGTTAAATGCATTGAAAAAAATATCCGCTTCTCTGGTTTATAGGCCATATTAAATAGTCTTACAAAGAACATACCTACTAAGTTGAAATCAGTGTTAGACATCATCTATTTCACTCATTTTACAAATTAAGAAACTGGGGTTTAGAAAAGTTGAGCGACTTGCCCAAAGTCACCCAAGCCAAGACTAGAAGAAAAGTTTCCTGGTTCCAAGTGAAGGGCTCTCTCCACCATTCCCTACCATACAATTAAAAGCTCACTGTTGTTTTAATAATTCATTGCTTAATGGGAAATCCTGGCCAAAGAAAACTATTAAGGTACACAGAGATAAAAACAAAGGAAAATTCTCCTCATGTAGACTTTCAGCTGAAGACAGTTGTGTTAGCTCCCTCCTGAAATCCTATTAAATCAGTCCTTTGTTTTTGCTGTTGTCATCATTAAGGAATTAACTCTCATGGAAACAGAAAACAGGACAGGAGATAGCAACAAAATTTGGAAAACTGAAAAGCAAATAAACATGTGGTAGTTCAAGCTGGCAGGAAGCCTGGAAACAACCCAACAAAATGCTGCAAAACCTCCAAATGACTCAAGAATCAGCAGAACTTGGTATGTCTATAAGTGGTGGTGAAGAAGACTTAAAAGGATTGTTTGCAGGTCTGTGTAAGAAACAGGGTCCCTCATCCCGTCTCCCATACCATATAGCCAAGTAACTAATCCTCCCCAAACCTAGGAGAAAACCAGAGGTTTACAATACAGAAGGTCTCTATACTAGGAGAAACCATAAACAGTTGAGGCTAGGGGTACCATACTGCAAAGGGGGCCTTAAGTGAACCCATACAACCATATATACTCAATGTTGACACCACTCAGCTCTCTTCTCCCACCTGACTCCACAATACTAGATAAGGACAGAGTTGCTTCTGTGTTCTGGGGCTATGTTGAGTAGGAATAAATAAATCTGACAAAAACAAAACAAAACAAAACAAAAAGACCTACAGATACAGACACAGGAGAGCTCCTAAGGGCCAGAATTGCCCAGCCAGATTACCATATAGGAAAGCCCATAGTCAGCAAGTTCCACCCACAGCACAAAGCTTCCAATGGACTTTTAGAGCCCAATTCATGAATAAGAAAAAGCCAAGAATCATTAAACCCCTAAGGAAATATTCTAATATGAATTCAAGTTTAAACAACAAATGGCCGGGGAGGGGGGGGGCAGCCACTTGGGCAAAACAAAGACTGTGCAGAGAAAAGAAAATGCTTTAAAAAAAAAAAAGTAATAAAATCAGAGCTAAGCGAAGATACTGCAAGCATGAAACAAGGTCAGGATACAGCCAAAATAAAGAATAGAGAACCAAAAAAGAGGACCATTGGTAAAGAAGAGAGAAGAAATGAAAAGCACAACAGAAGAGGTAGAATATAAAGTTGAGGAAATCTCCCAGGAAATAAAACAAAAAAGCCAAAAAAATTAAAAATTGGAGAGGGAATACAATAAAATTAGAGCACCCATCCAGAAAGTTCAGCATGAAAAGAGGAGTTCCAGAAGTTGAAAGCAAACAGTGAGAAACTAATCAGAGAAGATATTTAGGAAAATTTCCCCACATGGAAGTTTATCTTCATTTGAAATTGAACCAATTCAATGCACAGCTCATGAAATTTCAGAATCATGGAGACAGACGATTCAACAAGCTTATACATAGGTTTCATGAAAGGCTCATACTTCAGAATGGCAATCATCAAGGCAATACTAGAAGCTGGAAGGTAATGGAGGAAAATTCGAAAAATTTTGATGTCTAATCTAAAATTCTATGCTCAGCCAGACTATCAATGAAGCAATAGGAGAAGAAAGACATTTTCCAAACACGCAAAGCTTGAAAAATGTTCTCTCTGGTTCAGCCTTTTCAAAAAGCTACTTGAGAATGTAGTCTACCCAAATAAAAAGTAAGCCACAAAATACACGGAATCCAGGAAACAAGGGTTCCAACACAAAAGAGAGGTAAGGAGCATCTCCCGGAGGTTGGTGAAGGGAAATCTTAAGATGACCTTGAGCTGCAGGCCAACAGAGCAACTGGGCCACCACACTAGATCAAGTCAGAAGGTTCTTAGAAAAAAATTATTCCAGGATATGAACCTGAAGGCATTGGGTGAAGATTTATAATGAATTAGTAAAACTTAGCCAACTTAAAAAAATAAATCAATGGGCACCTGGGTGGCTCAGTGGGTTAAAGCCTCTGCTTTCGGCTCAGGTCATGATCTCAGNAGCCGCTGCCTTCGGCTCAGGTCATGATCCCAGGGTCCTGGGATCGAGGCCCACATCGGGCTCTCTGCTCAGCAGGGAGCCTGCTTCCTCCTCTCTCCTTTCTCTGCCTGCCTCTCTGCCTACTTGTGATCTCTCTCTCTGTGTCAAATGAATAAATAAAATCTTTTTAAATAAATAAATAAATAAATAAATGGGCACCTGGGTGGCTCAGTGGGTTAAAGCCTCTGCTTTCGGCTCAGGTCATGATCTCAGGGCCCTGGGATCGAGGCCCGCATTGGGCTCTCTGTTCAGCAGGGAGCCTGCTTCCCCCCCTCTCTCTCTGCCTGCCTCTCTGCCTCCTTGTGATCTCTCTCCCACTGTGAAATAAATAAATAAAATCTTTGAAAAAAAAAATCAATGAATTCCAAGTGAAAACAAAAAAAGTGTGCAGAAAAGGAAAAATAATCACGTCATGCTCCAGAGTTCATAATAATATAAATAAAAATAAAATTCTTATTACCAATATAAATATACTGGGGGTACGTGAGTGCAGGAAATGTGCTTGTGTGTGGTTGGGAGAGTAACTGTACAAGAGAACTATATTGTCCACGGTACGAGTAGGAAGCTAACAGATCATACCTCAAACAGAAAAAGCAAGAAGTGGCAACTTAATTAAGTATGTTACTTAGAGAGACTGACAGTACAAAAATATTCTAAAGCAATAAGTGTTTGCCCCTTAGGAAGATTGGAAGATAGCAGTGTAAAAGCTATGTGCTCTCTACTCTCCTCCCTTAAAAAACTCTATTAAAACAATAAAGCATGAAAACCAAAGGAAAAAAATCCCATCATCCAATGAACAAAATGAGGGTCTTTAACTCCAAACTCCAAACCATGAAACACATATTTGTGAAATACTCTGAAAACCAGACCAAAATAGAGAAGGCAGCTAAGTAGATTTCCCTAAAAATAAACATCATTGTCCTAAAAGGTCAATCCAGTGACCTTTTGATAAGATTCGTGAAATCCAGAGAGATAAGCAGGTCATGGGAGAATAAGGATATATCTCCATAGAATTACTATTTATACAGAAAAATAATAAAAGTTATTATAATCACCATTATTAAGCTTTTACAATGTGTTAGCACTGTTCCAAGCACTAAACACTTTTGATGTATTAAGTAATTTAATTCTCTCAACAAACCTTCTCAAGTCGGTACTATTACTATTTATATTTTACAAGTCACATTGTAAGAATAAGAGCCAAGTTTTAAAACAGGCAGTCTAAGCAGAGAGCCTACACTTTTAACCACAACACTGCATGGCCTCTCTCATGGAAAGAAAGGGAGAACCAAAGAAAAAAGCATAGTAACAAGTCACGTCCAGCCTCCTAGCTTAGGGAGATTGCTAAAAGCAAATTACCTCAACAGAAATAGTTTATGACTTCCAAGGCATGGCTAAGGGAGAGGCACACCTACCTCTCAATACCAAGAACTGAAGGGAGATGTTCTGGGTGAAGGCAATAATAGGTTTGATATTCTAAATTAGAAAACAAAGATGAAACAAAATTTCAGAATTCCTCATCTTACTCTCCCAGCCATTCTCCACAAGAGGAAGAGCTGATCCATTCAGAAGTAAGAATCACAAAGGAACCAACTCTGGGTTACAAATATCTTAAATACAAGGCAGAGCTGCAACATAAGACGTTGTATCTGTCCCATTGGAAAAGAATACAAGAATACTACCCTCTTTACCCCAGCTGCTAACTATTAAAAGTTTGGAGGACTTAACAACCAATCATAGGGCGCCTGGGTGGCTCAGAGGGTTAAAGCCTCTGCCTTCGGCTCAGGTCATGATCTCAGGGTCCTGGGATCGAGGCCCACATCGGGCTCTCTGCTCGGCAGAGAGCCTGCTTCCTCCTCTCTCTCTGCCTGCCTCTCTGCCTACCTGTGATCTCTCTCTCTCTATCAAATAAATAAATAAAATCTTTAAAAAAAAAAAAAAAAAACAACCAATCATAAAATTTCTATGGAGCCACGAAAGACCTCAATAACCGAAGTAATCTTAAGAGAACAAAACTGGAGGCATCACACCCCTTGACTCCAAACTATATTGCAAAGTTATAGAAATCTAAACAGTATGGTATTGGCATAAAAATAGACACATAGATCATTGAAACAGAATAAAGAGCCAGCAATAAATCCACAAATATGCAGGTGGCAACTTCTATGACCTCGACTGCAACAACTTCTTGCCAGACACGTCTTCAAAGGCAAGGGAAACAAAGGCAAAAGTTAATTATTGGGACTTCATCAAGATAAAAAGTTTTTGCACAGCAAAGGAAACTGTCAAAAAAAAAAAGACAACTGACAAAATGGGAGAAGATATTTGCAAATGATACATCAGACAAAGCACCAGTATCCAAAATCTATAACATATTAAATTCAACACCCAAAGGACAAATAATCCAATCAAGAAATGGGCAGAAGACATAAACAGACATTTCTCCGAAGAAGACATACAAATGGCCAACAGACATGTGAAAAATTGCTCAACATCACTCAGCAACAAGGAAATATAAGTCAAAACCACAACGAGATACTACCTCACACCAGTCAGAATGACTAAAATCAACAAGTCAGAAAATGACAGATGTTGGCAAGGATGGGGAGAAAGGGGAACCCTCCTACACTGTTGGTGGGAATGCAAGCTAGTGCAGCCACTCTGGAAAACGGTATGGAGGTTCCACCAAAAGTTGAAAATAGAGTTACCCTATGACCCAGCAATTGCACTACTGGGGATTTACCCCAAGGATACAAATGTAGGGATCCAAAGGGGCACCTGCACCCAAATGTTTATAGCAGCAATGTCCACAATAGCCAAACTATAGAAAGAGCCCAGATGTCCATTATCAGATGAATGGATAAAGAAGACGTGATACATATACACAATGGAATATTATGCAGCCATCAAAAGAAATGAAATCTTGCCATTTGCAATGATATGGATGGAACTAGAGGGTATTATACTAAGCGAAATAAGTCAATCAGAGAAAGACAATTATCATATGACTGCTCTAATATGAGGAATTTGAGGGGCAGGGCAGGGGGTTGTGGGGGGTAGGGAGGAAAAAAAATGAAACAAGATGGGAGCGGGAGGGAGACAAACCATAAGAGACTCTTAATATAGGAAACTGAGGGTTGTTGAAGGGGAGGTGGGTGGGGGGATGGACATTAAGGAGGGCATATGATGTAATGAGCACTGGGTATCATATAAGACCAATGAAACACTGACCTCTACCTTTGAAATTGATAATACATTATACATTAATTAATTGAATTTAATTTTTAAAAAATTCAAAAAAAACCTTATACAAATACGGTCAGTTAATTTACAACAAAGAAGCCAAAAATATATAAAGGGGAAAGGACAGTCCTTCAACAAATGGTGCTGGGAAAACTGGACAGCCAGATGCAAAAGAATGAAATTGGACCACTGTCTTACACCATACAGAAAAAATTAACTCAAAATGGATGGAAGATTTAAACATAAGACTTGAAACCATAAAACTCAGAGAAAACAGAGGCCCTGAGCTCCTTAACACAGGTCTTGATGATGACTTTTTGGATATGACACCACGAGCAAAGGCAACAAAAGCAAAAATAAATAAGGACAGACCATGCCTAAGACCAAGTCCACATCAAACTAAAAAGCTTCTGCACAACAAAGGAAACCTTATCAGCAAAATGAAAGAGGCAACCTACTGAATGGGAGAAAATATTTACAGGGTGGCTGGAAAATATTCCAGCCTAGAATGGCTCAGTCAGTTAAGTGGCTGCCTTTGCCTGAGGTCATGATCCCAGGGTCCTAGAATTGAGCCCACCTCAGGCTCCCTGTTCCATGGGAAGCCTGCTTCTCCCTCTCCCACTTCCCCTGCTTGTGTTCCCTCTCTCACTGTCTCTCTCTCTGTCAAATAAATTTTAAAAATCTTTAAAAAAAGAAAAAAAATATTTGCAAGTCATAATTCCAATAAGCGGTTAATATCAAAAATATATAATGAACTCATACAACTCAGTAGAAAAAAATCTGATTAAAAACATGGGCAGAAGATCTGAATAGACATTTTTACAAAGAATACATACAGCTAGCCAAAAGGTACATGAAAATGGGGTGTTCAACATCACTAATCATCAGGAAAATGCAAATCAAAATCACAATGAAATATCACCTCACACCTGTTAGAATGGCTATCATAAAAAAAAACTGGAAATAGTTAACAAGTACTGGCAAGGATGTGGAGAAAAGGAAACCTTTGTGCAGGAATATGAATTGGTGCAGCCACTATGGAAAACAGAATGGAGGTTCCTCTAAAAATTAAAAACAGAACTACCACATGATCCAGCAATTCCACTTTTGGGTTTTTATCTAAAGAAAACAAAACACTAACTCAAGAAGATATCTACACCGCCATGTTCACTGCAGCACTATTTATAGTAGCTAAGACACCAAAAAACTAAGTGTTCACCGAATGAAGAAGAGATAAAGTTGTGGTGTGTGTGTATGTGTGTATAAATATATATATATATATATATATATATATATATATAATGTATATATAAAATATATATAGGGAATATCACTCAGCCATAAAAAGGAATGAAATCTTGCCATTTGCAACGACATGGATGGACCTCAAGAGCATTACACTAAGTGAAGTAAGTTAGAAGAGAAAGATAAGTATCATATGATCTTATTTATATGTGGAATCTTAAAAAGAAAAAAAAACCCCACCCCAACCCACCCCAAGCTCGTAGATACAGAGAACAAATTGGTGTGGGATGGGCGTGGGCAATAGGTGAAGCGAATCAAAAGCTACAAAGTTCCAGTAACAAAATAATTAAGTCCTGGGGATGTAATGGACAGCATGATGACTATAGTTAATAATACCGTATAACCTATTTGAAAGTTGCTAAGGACGAGGTCTTAAAAATTCTCATCAGAAGAGAAAAACATAACTATGTATAGTATTGGATGTTAGCTAGACTTACTATGGTGATCATTTTACAATGTATACAAATATTGAATCATTATGTGGTACAACCAAAACTAATACAATGTTATTTACTCATTATACTTCAATTAAGATTTTTTTAAATACTTTTTTTTAAGTTTAAAAAACTTAACACATTACTCTTTGAACACCAGTATTCTGAAGTAGATAACAGAAACTGCCACTGTTTCACAAATGACAAATCCAAACCGCCACGTTATATTTTGTCGAGTGTTGCCAATCTGGGTACCAGACTAATGGCTCTCAATTTCATGGTCTGGTGATTTTAGCCAAAAGACCTTAGAATCTTTTTCATCATGAAAGTTTCTGCCCGAGGAAAAAAAAGGGGGGGGTTAATTTAAATAAGGTACTAGGGCCGTCCATCCTAGTCCATACAACTTTCCAAAATGTTTTTAATCAAAGGAACAGAGATGCTAACCCAGAAAGGGAGTCAGAGACAGATGAAAACAAAGGTGCATTTGACTTACCAAATGACAGGATGGTAAAGACTACAGTAAACAAGAAACAGTCTAGCTATCAGAGTAGGGAAAGGAGAAACTCCTTATAAGGAAGGAGAAATAGTGAGTTAAGGTTGTTGAAATTCTCATCTTATTAGGTTGAATCATATGAAATTGCCAATATCCAGCAATATTTTACCTATGAAATCATCAATATCATGTAATTCAATCTAATACTGGCTAATGCTCTAAGATGAGTAGAGTATTAACTTAGTTTCCGAACTTCTACATCAGAACGCATTGCCTATTACATATCTCATCATAGGTTTATAACAAAGTTTCTTTTCGCAATTTTAAGAAATCTAGTACGAATCAACATCAGACTGACATTTATCTGAGAAATCAAATGCTCTGCGCCTGCCAACAGTATCTGTACATATTTCAGTTCCAAGTACCTAAAATAGGTGCTATTATATAAAAACAAATGTAACCATGTTTTCTTCTGCAATGTATGATCTCAGTATAAGCCCCAATTTCCTTTTGTAATGGGGGAATTAAGTAGCAGTCATACAAGCAGAAGAAAAAAACATGTTAGGATGACTTCCATCAGATAAATAAAATAAATTAAGAGTACATTCTCAACTCCCCATTTAACATCATGTATTGGAGCTATTCCCGGATTAGGCAGCACTTTAGCTCTCAGAACAAAGTAACACTGTAGCCTTCTTCCTTATCTATTAAAAGAGGGCACTCAGACAACCTGTATATTCTTAAAGTCTTAACTCTTCTTCTGACATGTAGTAGACAACAAAGCTGACATGTAGTAGACTACAAAGTTCTGAGTACTTGACCTGTTGAAGCTGAACCAGCAAGGAATGTAACCAGCAACATATCTAGTAGGAGCATCTGGTTGGCTCAGTTGGTTAAGCATGCATCCGACTCTTGATTTTGCCTCAGGTCATCATCTCAAGATCATGAGATGGACCCTCTCCCCCACCGACCTCTTGAGTTCTGCAATGGGCATAGACTCTGCTTAACATTCTATCTTTCCCTCTCCCCATCGCTCCTCACCTCCTGCACTCATCTGCTCTCTAAAAAAAAAAAAAAAAAGAAAGAAAGAACGAAAGAAAAAAACTAGTAAAGCCATAATCACTTAGTACCAACAACATCTGAAAAGAAAAGGAGACTTCACGGGTTAAAGGGCAAAAGTTACAGAAGCCATCTGACTTGCCCCATCTCTCTTGGTTAGGTAGCCCCCACCCCAGCCCACTGCCATATGGTGGATGATTAAGGCATTGGACTGGAGCAAGAGAACCGGAAGTAGACTAAGCAGTGCTGTCCTAAGGACAGTTCTTTCTCTTTGTCCGTATAATACAGGTATATGCATTGATTTAAAATGTACTCTTTAAGATAGGTTTGGATCTCACACTGCAGGTTTCCCCTGTGGTCTTTGGCTGTGATTGGGGGTAGGAAGCCTCCCCACTGGTAAAAAAAAAAAAAAAAAAAAAAAAAAAAAAAAAAAAAAAAAAAAAAAGAAAAAGAAAAAAAAAGAGAGAGATAAGAGCAATGAATAGAGAAAGAAGCTTTGAGAAAAGAAACCATGTGCAATACCTCTAAGTATTGACAAGTATAATTACTACACCAGAGATTCACAGTGAAGTGGTTCGAGAGAGACAAAAGTTTTCAGCACGTGAAAATATTCATTCATCAACTGACCACATAGACCTCAAATATTCCTTCCATGTTACTGTGTTCTGCTTCTTTGGTCATTCCCTCTCAATGAACGAGGGGATGTAACAGCCAATAATATCAAATATTCAAAAGATGAGGGACTTCTAGAAGTCAATAATGAGAGTGATGTTGGAGATTTGCTTTTATCATACTGAATGCCACTGGCAAATGAGAACCTCCCCATTAAAGTTAGCTTGTAAAAACAATTAAAAAAATAAAATAACACAATTGAGGTATCAAAACATGATTTACAACTAAAATACGAAGATACACAGTGACAAGAGCCCCTGGGTGGCTCAGTCTGTTAAGCATCTGCTTCTGGCTCACTCTCTGCTCAGCAGGGAGCCTGCTTCTCCCTCTCCTGCTCCCCCTTGCCTGTGCACACTCTCTCTCTCTCTTTGTCAAATAAATAAATAAAATCTTTTTTTTTTTAATTTTATTTATTTATTTCCCAGAGGGAGAGAGATCACAAGGAGGCAGAGAGGCAGGCAGAGAGAGAGAGGGNGGGAAGCAGGCTCCCCGCTGAGCAGGGAGCCCGATGCGGGCCTCGATCCCAGGACCCTGAGATCATGACCTGAGCCGAAAGCAGAGGCTTTAACCCACTGAGCCACCCAGGCGCCCTAAATAAATAAAATCTAAAAAAAAAAAAAAAAAGATACACTGTGACAGACTGTTTTTTTGCTTCCTCCCTGCCTCCTGACCTGCTCCATCTATTCTATCCTTCATTCTGGACATATGGGCTAGAGGTATTTCCCAGCCTTCTCTGTCGCTACGTGTGGCCACATAAGTTAAAGCCAAAGGGATGTATGCAGAAGTGATATGTGGGCCATCTTCAGTTTAAACACAAGCTACTCTCTCTGTCAAATAAATAAGTTTTTAAAAAATCTTAAGGGGAAAAAAAAGCACCTCTATGGCTCGGTTGATTAAGCAACTGCCTTCAGCTCAGGTCATAATCAGGTCCTGGGATCCAGCCCTGCATCAGGCTCCCTGCTCAGTGGGGAGTCTGCTTCTCCCTCTCCCGCTCCCCTGCTTCTGCTTTCTCTCTCTCTAATAAATTAAAAAAAAAAAATCTTTAAACACAAGCTAGTTTCCCTGTAATTTGGGGGCATTTTCCACCTTCTTACCAGCAGGAAAGTACACCTAACAAACTCAAGTTTCCTTATGCATTCAAGACATCAAGCTGGTCCTTGAATGACTTCATGGAGCAGAGCTGCCCCACCAACCCAGACTCACTAACCTACTTTATAAGGGAGAAATATACTTCTATTTTATTTTAGAAACTACCTATAATGGTTTCTCTGTTATAATGCCTTAACCTTGATTCTACCTACCAGATATACCTTTGTAAAAACTGATAAAGCTTTCTAATGCTTTGGTGGGGGGGAAAGGCCCTCCTTAGAACTATGCTGAAAAATTCAAATGTAAAGTAAAGGCAGTCAAATTTTTTTGCCATGCATTTTCATCAGATGAATTATCTCAAGAAAGCAACTAATAGTTGATTCACACTTTGTTCTAAGAGCTAGCCATTATAATTTAATTGGTGCCACACATGCTTTCACTTTATTTTTTCAGGAAAAAGTCTGAATCATAACGGTTTTTTTTTTTCTTTTACTACTTACTATGCTAGGTAAGTGGATTCACATTAAGCGACAATATTCTGGCACGAATCCTCTTCCCCTGAGGCGTTTGCTGATATACAACAAATGTTTCTCTTTCTGCTTCTAGCAGCTTCAGAGGGAAACAATAACCAGTGGAAACACGCCACGAATAACAAGCCTCTCAAGTGGGTAGGTGATTTCTAGCACCTTTTACTAGGAGAACACATGAGAATTTTTAAAAAGTAATTTGGAGGGCGCCTGGGTGGCTCAGTGGGTTAAAGCCTCTGCTTTCGGCTCAGGTCATGATCTCAGCGTCCTGGGATCAAGGCTCTCTGCTCAGCAGGGAGCCTGCTTCCTCCTCTCCCTGCCTCTCTGCCTACTTGTAATCTCTCTCTCTGTGTCAAAAAAACAAATAAAGTCTTTAAAAAAAAAAAAGTAATTTGGAAACTTTTGTATAAAATACTCACACACCAATATGTGTTCCTTAGCAATGGACTATTTTTAATATGAAGCATTAATCTATATCAACAAATTCTTCACTTATTGCATTCAATGTTTTTACAAAGTGAGAAAGTTTCTTTTTTTTTTTTCAAAGATTTTATTTATTTATTTGACACAGAGAGAGAGATCAGATCACAAGTAGGCAGAGAGGCAG
>LNAC01000005.1:12441286-12477465 GCA_002007465.1 Ailurus styani
AGAGCCCGATGCGGGCCTCGATCCCAGGACCCTGAGATCATGACCTGAGCCGAAAGCAGAGGCTTTAACCCACTGAGCCACCCAGGCGCCCCAAAGTGAGAAAGTTTCTTTAACAAAAATTTCAAGAAGAAAAACAAAGCGAGTTTAAGGAGGACCCAATAGATTTAAGAATCTTAGGAGACATCTTAGCCAGTTGAAATGCAAGAGCTAGGGATGCCTGGGTGGCTCAGTCGGTTCAGCATCTGCCTTCGGTCACGTCATGATCCCAGGGTCTCGGGATCAAGTCCCAAATCGGGCTCCTTGCTTGGCGGGAAGCCTGCTTTCTCCCTCTGCCTCTGCCTACCACTCCCCTTGTTTGTGTTCTTGCTCTCTCTCTCTCTGACAAATAAATAAATAAAATCTTAAAAAAAGAAAGAAGGAAAGAAAAGAGAAAGAAAGAAAGAAAGAAAGAGAAAGAAAGAAGAGATACCTGCGGCAATGGTGACGTGAAGGTTTGCTGGTAAGATTTGTCTGATGATATTAGGATTTGATAATATTAAGATAGTGTTTGGTTGTTTTAGAGTTTTTTGAAGTGTGATTATGGTACTGTGATTGTATTTTTAAGAGTTCTTATCTTTAAGAGATACATACTAAAAAATTTAGAGATAATTAATGTCTGTGATTTGCTTCATAATTGAAGGGGAATACAAGGGTGTAGACAAAATGAAATTGTTCATGAGTTGATAACTATTGAAGCTGGGTGAGATATACGGAGTTCATTATAATATCCTATTTTTGTTTGTGTTTGAAATTTTCCACAATAAAACGTTTCTAAAATATGCTTAAGGAAATAGCATGGTTTTCCACATCCCTGTTATCCGACACTTTGCAACTGGTAAGAGAGAGAAGAGAAAGGTAAAAAGAGGAAGAGAAGGGAAGGAGGGAAAAAATAAGAAGCAAACCAGACAAGCAGAAGTAGAAAAATGTGGGTGGGCTCTTCTTCCTCAAGGAAGTTATTGCCCCCAATACCTAGCTCATCACAAAAGCGCTTCTATTGATTCCTCAAGTCGGCAGAGCCTCTTCATAATATAACGTGATACCATTTCTTCTCTGAGAAACAGGAATATGCAGTCTCCAGCAGCCAAACATAAAATCACTGTCCATGCAACACTCGTCCTTGTTATAACTCCTCTCTCTTCTCTATTTCCTTTCCTTTTCCCTGTTTGAATTTCATGGAAGTAGAAGTTAGCTTTTCGAGTCTACAGCATAAGAGGAGAATCCTGTACAGATTAGTGAAGTACCAAAACACAGTGGGCAGTCAAGAGAATATACTCAAATTGAAGCGTTTTTATAAAAGAATCATTAGAAAGATCACAACAGCATCACCACTGAAACTACAGAGCACGCTAAAGCAAGAAGGCAAATTTGACCAGAGAAGTATTTACCCTTACTTCTAAGGCTTGTGGGGCTCAGTTAATGGAGAATTTCCAAAACTGAAATGCCAAGTATTATATACCTGATCTCTAAAAGGAAAAAAAATAAACTAATAAGAATGCTAATTGCAAAGAAAATATTTTCATACATCACTTGTAACAAATAGAAATTATAAACTACATTCAGAAAGTATCATGAATATAAGCTACGTTCTAATTATTGTTTGGAAAATGTCCAATGACCTTTCTCGTATGTCCTACCTCTAAAGAAGTAAATTGGTAATATACTTTCCTGTTCTTTGCTCTACCCAACATTGTCATGATCTGGCCCATTTATGAAACTGTAATGCTGCTGTTTTAGAAACAGATGCAAATTCACTGACACTCCTCCCATTGAGAGTCAGGATCTAGATCTCCTCCCCTTGAATCTGAGTGGGTTTTTGACTCCTTTGACTAATACAGGACAGCAGAAGGGATACAACAAGATCTATGAGGCTGAGCCAGAAAAGGCCAAGTACCTCCTGTCTAGCTCTTTTGGACTTCTTACTCTAGACAGTTCATCTTGGAACCTAGTCACCATACTGAAAGAAGCCCCTGCCATGCAGGGAAGCTACATGGGGGAGTTCTAGTGCAGAATTCCCACTGAGCCCAGTCTTTAAATCACCCTTGCCAGGAGCCAGATAAATGAGGGACAGAACTTTTGGATGATTCCAGCCCCAAGCTGTCCAAGTCATTCCCAGCTTATCAAGTTTTCCAAGAAAGGAGGTACTGTGGAGTAGTCACAAGATATTCCCACTGCACTGTCCAATTCTTAACCTACAGAATCCACCCATGTGATAAAATGGTGGTTGTTGTGTGTCTGTACATTTCAGGTGGTTTTTTACATAGCAACAGATAACTGGGACATATAACCTACTCTATCATTCTTGACCACCCAATTCTCTCTCATTTCATTCATCTCTAATCGGTCAACCTTCTTCCTTCCCTTAAATGTTTCCTCTTCTTCATTTATCCTTCTTTTCACCATTTTCAGTTCATGAATTAATCTGGTTTTTTTTCAAAGATTTTATTTATTTGTTTGAGAGAGATAGTATACAAGCAGGGGGAAGTGGAGGGGCAGAGGGAAAGAGAGAAGCAGACACTCTGCTAAGCAGGGAGCCCAACACAGGGCTCCATCCCAGGACCCTAGGATCGTGACCTGAGCCAAAGGCAGACACTTAAACAACTGAGCCACCCAGGTGCCCCAACACCTCACAAGCTCATACGAAGAGTTTCAGGCATTCATGTGACCATGCATTCCGACATTTACTGCACAGCCATAATGTATGAGGAACTATGCATTACGAAGATGAACAAAACATGATCTTTACTCTAAGGAGGCATCGGAACAAGTGACTTAAAAATGAAGAGCCGCAATATAGCCTATAAAAGACTATAAAAGTGGTATGGGCAAAGAGTTTTAGAACATTAATATCCCCCAGAAATTGCTGCTATGTGATGACTAAGGAGGAAACAATTACCTCTCTTCAAAGTATTGAGGACCTCTTCAGTGAAGAGATGACATGTGAACAGAATTTTGACAGTTGGCTAGAGATACATCAACAGATAAATAAAAGTAGATCCTGATGTTCAGCCTTTATAATGACTTCCCCATATAAAACATATGAAAATTCTTTCTTAAAAGTTGTTTGGTTTTATTTAGGGGAGCCTGGCTGGCTCAGTCAGTACAGCATGGACTCTTGATCTCAGGATTTTAGGTTCAAGCCCCATGTTGGGTGTAGAGATTACTTAAAAATGAAAAAAAAAAGTTGTTTGATTTCAATCACAATTGCAAACAGGAAGTAAAAGCTCAAAATGGGGGGTGCCTGGGTAGCTCAGCCAGTTAAGCATCCGACTTTTGATCTCAGCTCAGATCTCAATCTCAGGGTCATTGAGTTCAAGCCCCATGCGGGCCTCCATACTGGGCATGGAGCTTACTTAAAAAAAGCTTTTTTAAAAATTAAAAAGGGCATGTGTTCACTATGTCATTTAAAGTTTTATAGTGGATCTCCACCGTGAATTTTAATTTTGAGTGTTCTGTAAGTGTAGAAGAGAATGTGAACAGAAAATAGCCTAAGTTATGGAAGAATGACTTTTTTTCTGAGTATAGTTGGAACACAATGTCACATTAGTTTTAGGTATAAAACATAGTGATTTGACAAGTCTATACATTATGCTACACAAGTATAGCTACCATCTCTCACCACACATCACTATTACAATATCATTGACTCTATTCCTTACACGAGGCCTTTTATTCCTGTGACTGATTCACTCCATACGGAGAGGCCTATATCTCCCACTCCCCTTCACCCATTTTACCCAACCCCCCATTTCTCTCCCTTCTGGCAACCATCAGTTTGTTCTCCGTATTTGCAGGTCTGATTCATCTTTGCTTGCCTATTTCTTTTTTTTTTTTTTAGATATTATTTTATTTTTTAAAGTAATCTCTACACCTAACATGGGGCTCAACCTCACAATCCCAAGATCAAGAGTCACACGCTCCACCAATTTATACCACATTCTCCAAAACAAATGTTTCTCACTCATAAACATCCCCTAACCATACAAAGATTTTTAAAGCAAAATACTTCTTTCAGGGTGATACCTGAGCATTAAATCTCAGTATCATGTTTTGCCAACAAAGGATTATATATTTCAGTGAGCCTGGAAATTCCATTATTTGGGAAATCATCTTCTATGAAGAAAAAAATTGATGCCCAATTTTTTTGCAGTGCTATATGAAATTCTGAAAGTCAAATTTACTTAAAATAAGTGGTACAGATATTTTGAGAGCCCCACAAAACAATTAGTTAATATATGTGTGTATACATGTGTTATACATACATATAAATCATTTATTTCACAGAAATTTCTCAAAAACATATTTCCAAGTTGTTTTTTTTCTGCCGAACACTTTTACACAAATCAAGTACAAGAAAATACAACACTTGGCATGATCTAGCATCCAGTACACTGCGTGAAACACAACACGTATTCAGGACTTAATGATTTCACTTTATTTATGCTTTGACGGTTTTTACTTCAGAAGCCAAACCTCAAAGTTAACGGAAGGATCTACTTCAGACCCTTCACTATTTTTAGTTGCTCTTATTGTCACTGGACAGACTTGAAAGAAAAACCTCATATCAGAAGTATATCCATCTACATTTTAAATCAACAGGTTCTGGGGTGCTTGGGTGGCTCAGTCGGTTAGGTGTCTGCCTTCGGCTCAGGTCATGATCCCAGGGTCCTGGGATGGAGCTCCGCATGGGGCTCCCTGCTCAGCAGGGAGCCTGTTCCTCCCTCTGCCCCTCCCCCTGTTTCTGCTCCTGTGCATTCAGTCTCTCTCTCACTCTCTCAAATAAATAATCTTTTTTAAAAATCAACAAAACAAAGGGGCACCTGGGTGGCTCAGTGGGTTAAAGCCTCTGCCTTCAGCTCAGGTCATGATCTCAAGGTCCTGGAATCGAGCCCTGCATCGGGCTCTCTGCTCGGCAGGGAGCCTGCTTCCTCCTCTCTCTCTGCCTGCCTCTCTGCCTACTTGTAATTTCTCTCTCTGTGTCAAATAAATAAATAAAATCTTAAAAAAAAATCAGCAGGATCTTAGAATCACAAACTACCAAACAATCAACAGGATCCTTTTTCACTCCGAGATGCTCCTGAGGATTAATTCTGCCCCACACAAGAGGTTCTTTTTTTTTTTTTTTTTTTTGAAGGGGCTGAGAGCCTAGAGCTTGGGTGTCACAGAGGCCCAGGCCAGAGTCTCCTACATCTCTCCTGTGTCAAGTGACAGTGTGTCCGCCCAGCTCTCCTGCTCTCACCTCTTTAATGTGACAGGTCCATTCTTATCCTGAATACCCTGTTAAAATATAAGAGAGAGTCTCAGGGTGTAGAGGAATCTTCTCTGCCCTGAACCAAAAATGCAACTGAGCAACCTCCCAAACTATGAGGGCCCTGTGATGTCATCTACAAGATCAGTGCCGTGAAGCTGATACGTCTAACGGTCAGCAGCCCTGAAGTTCTAGTAGCTTGACATCCCAGAAACCCACCTGTCCCCCATATTACTACTGTCTGAAAAACAGAAAATTCGGCCATTTAGAAGGCAGGTCTGTACATTTTGATATTTTAAACTAACAAAAATTTAATTTGTCTCCTGACAGAGTTGGAAAAGACAGAAATAGTCGTTCTGTCAACATTACCCAAAAGATGTCTTTCTTTTCTTTATTAAGATTTTATTTATTTATTTGAGAGAGAGAGAGAGAGAGAAAGAAAGCAAGAGCAGGGAGAGAGGCAGAAGGAGAGGGAGAAGCAGACTCCCCGCCAAGCTGGGATCCAGACACAGGGCTCAATCCCAGGATCACGACCCGAGCCAAAGGCAGACACTCAACCAACCCAGCTACCCAGGCACCCCTAAAGATTCTTTCACTGTGTTGCCCTCCAAGATCTTACTCCACCAATTACTTACACTGGAACTTCTGGCTAAGCAGCATGATGAAGGAACCTGAACTTTACAGCCTGACTGACCTGGTTCTAAATCTAACTTTGTCATTTATTAGCTGTTTAGTTTTAGGCAAGTTTCTTAACTCTTTTGAGACTATTTCCTTATCTGTAAAATGAGGACAATGGTACCAACCTTGAAGGAGTATCATGAGGCATTAATTAGAAAATATACACAGGGCANTGCCTCTGCTTTCGGCTCAGGTCATGATCTCAGGGTCCTGGGATCGAGGCCCGCATCGGGCTCCCTGCTCAGCGGGGAGCCTGCTTCCCCCCCTCTCTCTCTGCCTGCCTCTCTGCCTCCTTGTGATCTCTCTCCCTCTGTGAAATAAATAAATAAAATCTTAAAAAAAAAAAGAAAGAAAGAAAATATACACAAAGTTTCCTACACATTGCAAACACTCAGGAAAGCAGCTGGCCAATTAGTTGTTCCCTTACCCTTGTTCTGAAATGATATACATTTACACATTCAACAACCTTTAACTGAGAATCTGCTGAGTACCAGATATGTTCTCAGGCTCTGGGACACAGAATAAAGCATGAGACACAGCCAACAAGGTGCCCACAGCTTAGGAGAAGGGACAGGTATGACAAAGCTAACCATTTCATTACCATGTAAGAAATGTTACACCACATGTGGGTGAGGCTTCAGCTCTACCTGGAGATGGGAGATGACAGGATCACCAGAGAAGGTGATGTCCGAGTCGAGCTAAAAGGCAGAAAGAGCTGTCACCCATGGAAGATGGTGAGGCTAGGGTACATCACAGACCAATGGGTTAGCGTCACGAAACGCAAGGTGAGTTTAAAGGCAAGCAGGTACGTTGGCAGGTACCATTTTACAAATGAATAGATAAAAGTAAAGAGAACATAACTGAAATAATAACGGCAAACAGTAAAAACAGCTCCTATTAATTGAAGTATGCCCTATTTCAATAATCCTTCCTCTTTCCCACACCCACCCAAATACACACACATACTCTCAAAGGAGAGAATGTTATTTTCACCATTAAAAAGAAGTAAAACACCAAAATTGTTCATTTCCAGGCTTGTGTTTATTTGTTCATTCGTTCTTCAACGTTTATTTATAATCTACTTGATATCAAGCCCTGTGCCAGGGATACAACGGTGCAATGGAAAACACAGGCCCTGCCTTCATGCAGTTTATACTCCAGTGGGGAGTAGATCTGATGCCTTAAAGAGCCTTCTCTTTACTCTCACACAGAGGACAGGGGATGGATTGAATCCAGGTCATCTGATTACAGAAAATGAGGGCTGGGCACTCTAATAATTAGAGATCACTGGCTCTAAACCTCTCAATTGAGAGATGGAAAAATTAAAGTCCAGAAAAGGGGACTTGACAAATATTATCTCCCTCTCTTTGTTCATGAATTATCAATATGTTGCTTTTTAAAAATTAACTGCTCACCATAGCTATTTTTTTGAGAACTCTAGGTTAAAATTTTGTTTTTCTCCCAAATGTCACTCAAAAGGTAAAGTTTCTCACACACACACACATACACACACACAAACACACACACACACACTTAATCACACAGCCCTTTAACTTTTAAAACGACACCCCACTCAGTATTTAATTTTATTAAATGAGTTAATAAACATAAAACACTCAGAACAGTACCTGGCACATAAGGCACATTTGCTATCAGCCTTATTTTAATTTCCATAGTGTCACTACTAATCACTAAGAAATTAAAATATGAAGGAGTGTGTGATATCTTGGTAGGTACTATTTTACAAAAGAATAGATAAAAGTAAAGAAAATGTAACTGAAATAATAATAATACCACCTTTGAGACTAGAAAGCTAGTATCCTTACTCCCAGACTTCTGGAATATAAGTCTGGCTACATTAAATAGCTGTATAGTTACACTAAAAACATTTATTTTTATTTATATATAATTGTACCTAGTATAACCCAGAGAGAAATTGAAACACCTTACATAAAAATACATGCACAAAATTTAATCAAGAAAGTACAAGACTTGTGCATTGAAAACTACAAAACTTGTTGAAAGAAATTTAAAAAGACCCAAATAGATGGAAAGATATCCACATTCATGGATTGAAAGATTTAATATTGTTAAAATAGAAATCTTTTCCAAATGGATCTACAGATTCAGTGTAATCCCTATCAAAATTCCAACTGCCCTTTTTTTGCAGTAATGGACAAGCTAGCTGATCCCAAAACTCACACAATAATGCTGAATCACCAAATCAATCTTAAAAAAAAAAAAAAAGAACAAAACCAGAGGGCCCACACTCCTAATTTCAAAACTTACTGCAATATTACAGTAATTCAAACAGCATGATACATGAGGATAGATGTACAGAACAACAATATAGAATTAAGAGTCCAGAAATAAACCCACTCATCTATGCTCAGTTGATTTTTGATGAGGGTGCCAAGACCATTCAATGAGGAAAGAATAGTCTCTTCAACAAATGGTGCTGGGACAATGGGATATGAATGACTTTGGTACACACACCATGTGTACAAAAATGATCTCGAAATGGATCAAATATTTAAGAACTAAAATTTCAAAACTCTTAGAAGGAAACATAGCTGTAAATTTTCATGCCTTTAGATTAGGGAATGGTTTCTTAGATAAACATCAAGAGTGTAAGCAACAAAAGAAAAATAGATAAATTGCACTTCATCAACTTAAAAACCTTTGTATGTCAAAGGACACAATCAAATAAGTGAAAGACAACCCAAATAATGAGAGAAAATATTTACCAATGATATATTTGATAGGGGTCTAATATCGAGAATGCATGAAGAACATTTACAGCTGAACAACAAAAAATAACCCCACTTAAAAATGGGAAAGAACTTAAGTAGACATTTCTTCAAAGAAGATGTACAAATGGCCAATAAGCACATGAGAAGACGCCCAACATCATTCGTCATTAGGGAAATGTAAATCAAAACCCCATGAGATACTACTTCACACGCACTAGAATGGCTATACATTTTTTTAAGGGAAAATAAGAAGTACTGGCAAGAATATGGAGAAACTGTGACCCTCATACACTGGTGGAAATGTAAAATGGTGTAGCCACTGTGAAAAACAGTTCATCAGTTACCCAAAAGTTAACATATAACCCAGCATTTCCACTCCTAAGTGGAGGTACCCAAGAGAACTGAAAACCTCTTTTCACACAAACATTCACACATGAATGCTCATAGTGGTATTACTCATAATAGCCAAAACGTGGAAACAACCCAAATGTCCATCAACTGATGAATAGACATATATATATAACAAAGACATGTTATTCCACCATAAAAAGGAATGAGGTTCTGATACATGGTACACTGTGGATGAACTTTGAAAACATTATGTTAAGTAAAAGAATCCAGACACAAAAGGCCACACATAGTGTTAAGTCCATATATCTGAAATGCCCAGAATAGGCAAATCCATACAGACACCGAAGTACATTACTGTCTGGATGGGGTGAGGGGAGAATTGGGTGTACGGGGTTTCTTTCTGGAGTGACAGAAACCTTCTGGAATTAGTGGTGATGGTTGCACAACATCGTAAATATACTAAAAAACACTGTGTTGTACTCTTTAAAGGTGGCTTAAATAGTGAATTTTATTCTCAATGAAAGAAATTTAAGAAAAAAATACATGCACAACATGTCAACAATATACAGATAAGAATTAAAAGCAGAAGGAGAAATCGGAAACCGAAAGGCAGGAAAACACCTGAGTGGAAGTAAAGCTTATGTGGGAATTGATTCTCACATGAGCACATATGGCAGAAACTGAATATAGTCAGAATTAGCCTTGACCATTCCCCAGAAGACAGCCACACTGGAGACTGACACACTGTCCCTGGAGAAGGCCAAAAGCATCAGCAGAAATGTCTACTAGCACGGAAGTTTTATCAGTCGGCTTTTGAGGAGAACAACCACCACCCCAAAACTCCACTCTACCATTAGTAGCAGAAAAACAATAAAAATGTGTCATTGCTCAAGATTCTGTAGGTTGAGAGGACAATTCTAACCTAGATGTCTAGAATGGCCTCACTCCCATTGCTGGCACTTGCAGGCTATCAGCCAGAGGACTTCAGTTCCTATGCACATGGCTTTTCAACAGGACAACTTGGGTTTATTCATATAGTTCTCATGATTCCATGAGCAGTGAGGGAGCAAGCCCCAGTACACAACACATTTCATGTCTCTGAATGCTTTTCCTTTGCTATTGTCTCATTGGCCAAAGCCAGTCACATGGCCAAGTCTAGAGTCAGGATTAGAGGTGGCTGCTCAACATGGAGTAGATGCAGGGAGGGGAATTATGGAGGCCTTTTTGCAAACAATCTAGTACGAAAAAAAAATCGATTTGGGGGTTTTTGGTTTAGCATTAAATAAATTAGTTGGCTTGAACTTAGGGAACAGTTTGTGTGGAAAAAGTACTTATCTCTACTGAAATCACATTCAGCACTATGAGATGCTCATAGAAAAACCTTTGCAAATTGAGACAGAGTAGGGAGAAGTAAGGGCACACATCTTTCAATGCTCATTGAGTAGAACAGAATCATCCACCATCTTCAAATTGTTGCTTTTCTCTCTTTTCTTTGTTGACCCACACAAAGTTGAATTCTCCTAAGTCAAATGCACATATGCTACAATTCTACTATACATTGAAAACTGGAACTGAGGGTGCCTGGGTGGCTCAGTGGGTTAAAGCCTCTGCCTTCGGCTCAGGTCATAATCTCAGGGTCCTGGGATCGAGGCCTGCATCAGGCTCCCTGCTCAGTGGAGAGGCTGCTTCCTCCTCTCTCTCTCTCTCTCTCTGCCTACTTGTGATCTGCTCTCTGTGTCAAATAAAAAAATAAAATCTTAAAAAAAAAAAAGAAAAAAGAAAACTGGAACTGACATTTATTGCAACTGTGCATTATATTTAGAGCTTCTCAAAATCTAGGAAGCAAAGGATAATATCACGTCTCATAGAAATTTTTTTTTTAAGATTTTTTATTTATTCATTTGACACAGAGAGAGAGATTACAAGTAGGCAGAGAGGCAGGCAGAGAGAGAGGAGAGAGGAGGAAGCAGGCTCCCTGCTGAGCAGACAGCCTGATGTGGGCCTCGATCCCAGGACCCTGGGATCATGACCTGAGCCAAAGGCAGAGGCTTTAACCCACTGAGCCACCCAGGCGCCCTAGAAATTTTTTTATAAGAGATACACCAATTTACCAAAAGAAAAAATTTTCTTGTGATTAAATTCTTTTTTTTTTAAGATTTTATTTATTTACTTGACAGAAATAGACACAGCGAGAGAGGGAACACCAGGAAGGGGAGTGGGAGAGGGAGAAGCAGGGTTCCCGCTGAGCAGAGAGCCCGATGTGGGGCCCGATCACAGGACCCTGGGATCATGACCTGAGCCCAAGGCAGACGCTTAATGACTGAGGCACCCGGACACCTCTACTGTAATTAAATTCTAAAGAGGCATTAGCTTATGGAATTGTAAAGGATAATGAAAAATACTACATGATACATCTTCAATTGAAGTTTCGGAAAAAATGATAATATCATTCCTCACCTGGCTATTTCTAATATTAACATTTGATAATAGCTTAGTAAATAAATCCTTGCAAAAGCATCTCTTTGTGGATTGAGCTAGCTAAGATACTTCCTTGTTAACTCAAGAAATAGGAATAAAGTATAGAAATAGATAAATAAGTAATATGATCCTTGGTCTGTATCTGTTAAATATTATCATAAGCTCACTTTTGGCAAAAATTGAATGAAATTCAGTTTAATATTTATTCTCCAATATGTGACAGAAATTTTAATATTATGTCAAGAATAGATGGAAATAGTATATTTGTTGTAAAATGTTTCTAAAGACTAATACGTATCCTGCCAAGTATTTTCAGATGCGCCCTCCTGAATAATTCACTATAATAGAAAACGACAATGGTTCCAAAGATCTACAGGTTCGCACAAGAAGCATTTACATGTTGAGATTCCAACTCTATCTGACTTAAGCCCTATTTCTTGACTCCAGGATATTTCCGTGAACACTGAGCTAACATTCGTCAGATTGCTCTATATAAGAATTATTATTAAGACCCTGGCAGGTGTCCTTTTCAGTAATATTTCTGCTAAGTCAGAAAACTCTAAAAGGCAGGGTGGCGACGGATGTGGTTCTCAGTTCACAATATGAATTGCACAAGTAAATACTAATATTTTAAATGAGTGAAATAGCAAAGTGGACTTGATGCATTTGAACAAAAATCTTCCAAAGCTGTTAAAACACTCTAAGACAGGGTACTGCCTTTTTTCACACCACCATCCTCACCCTCTACACACAGACGACATACCCCAGGAGGGTTGATGAAAACAGTTGCTTAAATACCACCAAATGTGTACTTGCACTTACACAAAATACATTTTTAAATTACCATTTACTTAATACATTTGCTTTACACTACACTTTAAAATTTAGCTTACACTGGCTTAAAAAACATGAAAAGCAAAATTTCTATCATTCAGCAAGAATTCCAGAATGCCTTGTCTAGGATCTACTAAATGGCATTAGCCAATCACCCTAAAGTCTTCTAGTTTAAGCATAAATGATTACACCTATATTGCTGGGTGTAATTGGTTCCTATTTTAGTATTACTGGACAAGGAAATGGCACATTAATTCACATTCCCTTCTGAGCTCTGCCCGGGACTTGCCTAACTTGCTACCCATCTCAAAATCTAAGAAACTAAATTGATCAGCTTCACTATCATTATAAGAAACACTGAGCACTACCTACAGAGACAGAATAATTCCAAAGAGGTCTCTCCTCTACAATGGCGCCTGAGTGAGCCTGATACAGAAGCATTCAGCCTGCCTAGTGTAACAATAGAACTCATACCTCCCTACCCTGGCTGGTGGCTAGAACTTTTCCAATAGTGGATATACCCTTTCATTCCAAAAATTAGAAATAAAATATAGAACTCAAATACCCCTTGAAGAAGGTAACACTCTGACTACAGTTTATTATAATTCTCAAGCCCAGCCTCTCTTGCCATCTCGAACATTTCCAGGCTGCACTTACCCCTCCCTACTGTGAATGTGATCCCCTCTGTGGGTCAGTGATTCCCTTTGGCACAGCGGCAAAACTTATGTTCCCAAACCCAAACCATTCCCTTGACCCGCATTCACCTCCAACAACCACATCACTTCTGAGTCCTTTTATAGCCGAAATTCTTGAAAGACAGGATGAGGGCTGCTCTCACCTCATGTGCTTTCCTCAAACCACTCCCACCAGGCTTCCGTCTCCAGCATTCCACCAAGACCGCCTTTGTCAAGGCCACCAAGGACCTCCTTGTTGCCAAACCTAGTGGTCACCTCTCACTTCCTTATCTTACCTCCCAGCAGCGTTCAAACACAGCTGACCATTCTCCCCTTAAAACACTTCGTTTCTCTCCGTTCTCTCTGACACCAAAGTTGCCTGGATGGTTTTCCAATCTTAGACACTGCACCTTCTCCGTCTCCTTTGCTGGCTTCTACTTTTCTGTTTTACTTTGGTACACTGGTGTGTACCAGAGCTTGCTTTCCTTCTTCATCCCTACATTCTCCTCAGGGATGGCCTCATCCAGCTGCCTAGCTTGAAAGGCCATCTGCATGTGGCTGACTCCAGAATCTACATCTTTAACCCCGGCCCCAGGAACCTCGGATTTACTCATCCAATTGCAAACCTGATGTCTTCATTTGAATATCTAATAGGTATCTCAAACATAACATGTCTAAAACAGAACTCTAGATACTCCCCTAAAGCTTGCTCTTCACTTAGTCTTTGCCATCTAAGAAAATAACTTTACCATCTCCCCAGCTGCTCAGTCAAAAATTTGAGAGTTACCTTTGATTCACTCCTCTGTCTCATACCTCAAAATTAATTCATGACCACATTCTTTGGACTGTACCTGCGAAATACCCTAAACCTGAACATTCAAGTCTTTACTTTTCTCTCATTAGTGCAATCTGTTGCACTCGGGGCCCTGATTTTTCATAGCTCTCTGTACCTTTTCACACTTCTCTGTATCCCTGGCTTTTGGCAGTGTCCTCCCACACTGACTATGGGTGTACCCAGGAAACTTGCCTTGACCAAGGAACAGTAGTAAACTTAACACAAGCCAAAGCGTTAAAACCTGCTTGCTTGTTTCTACTCCCTTCCGCTTCTTTGCAATCACTGTGAGATTGTGACTGGGGCAGCCTGAGACTAAGCCCTGGCTAGCCTACCAGAGGGATATAATATAAACACAGAGAGCAGAGTTGTCCTAGCCATCTCTACTGAGGCCATCCCAGATAGTCAGCTGTCAGTGAGCCCTTCCAAACACATCAGAGAACCAAGGCAATATTGCAGAGCTGCCTAGCTGACCCTGATCAGCTGAGCTGGACCCACATCAGAAGAACTATCCAGCCTTCCCATTACCTCATGAGCAAAAATAAATCCTTATTCCTGTATGCCACTGAGTTTACGGGATGTTTGTTACATGGCATTACTGTGGCAATGACTGATAGAGCCATCGTCATGCCTTGTCAAAGACTACTGCAATAACCTCCTAAAAGATATGCTACTTTCTGGGGCACCCGGGTGGTGCAGTCGTTTAAGTGCCCAACTCCTGGTTTCAGCTCTGGTCATGATCTCAGGGTCGTGAAATTGAGCCCAGCATCAAGCCCCACACTGGGCACAGAGTCTCGGCACAGAGTCTGCTTCAGATTCTCTCTCCCTCTGCCCCTCACACTCATCCTCACACTCTCTCTCCCTAAAATAAATGATCTTTAAAAATGAATCCACTGGGCACCTGGGTGGCTCAGTGGGTTAAAGCCTCTCCTTTCGGCTCAGGTCATGATCTCAGCATCCTGGGATTGAGGCCCGCATTGGGCTCTCTGCTCGGCGGGGAGTGTGCTTCCTCCTCTCCCTGTCTCTCTACCTGCCTCTCCGCCTACTTGTGGTCTCTCTCTCTGTGTCAAATAAATAAATAATCTTAAAAAAATAAAAATAAATAAAATAAAAATAATAAAAATAAAAATGAATCCACTACTTCCTTCCCTATCTTCTTTTTTTTTTTTAAGATTTTATTTATTTATTTATTTATTTGACAGAGAGAGAGATTACAAGTAGGCAGAGAGGCAGGCAGAGAGAGAGGAGGAAGCAGGCTCCCTGCCGAGCAGAGAGCCCAATGTGGGGCTCAATCCCAGGACCCTGAGATCATGACCTGAGCCGAAGGCAGAGGCTTTAACCCACTGAGCCACCCGGGCACCCCCCCTTCCCTATCTTCTTATAATCCTTTCTCCATTTATCAATTAACACAAACTTTTTTAAAAAATTAAATTAAATTAAAAAATAAAAAACATAAATCAGTTCATGTCCTCAGTCCTACTTAAATCTTCCAATAGCTTCTCCACCCTTAAACTAAAACTCCATCTCCTCAACCTAGCATACCCCCTACTTGTCCAGCTGCATCTGGTAACACTCTCCCCCTGACCCACTAAAGCACATAAGACTTCTTCCTGATCTTCAAACACAGCAAATTCCTGGCATGGTGGAGTCTTTGCACATCTATGTACCCTCTACCTAAGAAATCATACCACCTGCTCTCTGTTGCTCTCTCCCTAGTCAACAACTTCTTGTAACTCCAATATCAGCTTAAATGTCACTTTTTGCAAAAAGGTCTTCCCTTGAGACCCCAATCTAAAGTAGATAACCGGTCACTCTCAGGTCTCTATTTTAATGATTTAAGTGATACTGATCATATCAACTGTATTCGAATGAGTGAGTGAAGAAACAAAGAAAATTTTTCACTAGATGACATTTTTCTTGATTTTTTAAAATTGTGTGCACTCCCCACTGAGTGTAAGTTCCACACAAGCAGGAACCTAGTCTGTGTATTCATCACTGGATCCTCAGCAGGTAAAACAGTTCCTTCACATAGTAGGTACTCATTAAATATCTGATGAATGCTACCTGACTTACAGAATAAATGAATGATCAGATCCTTTGTGAGATCAGGTTTTTCTAAAGGAGAAAAGAGCTAGGTAAGATGAAGTAGCAAGGAAGAAAAGACAGATGGATTCTGACAGACAAGTCCAGAAGCAGAGAAAATATTTCGACTAATAGAAAATGAAGGTAAGAGTTTGGACTCCTAGTGTGGAAGTTTGGCTCTGCTCCTTCCTGGCTCTGTCAACATGGACACACTACTTGCCTCTCTGAGGTTCTGTCCTCATCTATTAAATGGAGTAACAACTGCCACTTCATTAAGTTGATATAAAAATTAAATAAGAAAATATATGCTAAAGTGCTTAGCATGGTACACAGATCGTGGCAATTATTCAATATTAGTAACAAAAATGATGGCAGTAGCATTGGTGATACCTAAGTCAGCTCTACTATTATTGATTAACTTGGCATAATCCAAAGAATCTCACTTAACCTGTTCAGTCTATCGAATTTTTTTTTCAATTTTCAGGCATGTCAAATTGTCCCTTTTCACCAAGATTGGAATGAGCACAGAACCTAGAGCCAGTAGACCTGGGTTCTGGTTCTGGTTCTGCCACTTACTAGCTGGGTGACTTTGAGCAAGTCACCAATTCCCCAGACCTGAAAGTTACTTTATCATCAACTCTGTCCATGCCCAAGGCAGGGGGTGCAAGAAACATTATGCCAAGAGGTGAAGGAACTGGCGTAAGACAGAGACATGGCGACAGAAAGATAAGCAGGCAGGTAATCACTCCACTCAGACTGGAGCACAAACAGGAATACCTAAATACCTTAACTCCAGGCTTCCCAAATTGTATTTCTCAGAACACTAGGACCTATTAGGTTATACTAGACCCTAACCTCATAAAAGCAGGGACACTGGCTCATTTTATCCTCTGCCATAGGATCAGTGGCAGTGCCCAAAGGTACTACCATATGGCCAAAAGACTTATGAAAAGGAGCTCAACATCACGAATCATCAGGGAAATGCAAATCAAAACCACAGTGAAATACCACTTCACACCTGTCAGAATGGCTAAAATCAAAAAGACAAGAAAGAACCAAGTGTTATTAAGAATGTGGAGAAAAGGGAACCCTCTTGCACTGTTGGTGGGGACATAAATTGGTGCAGCTATTATGGAAAACAGTATGGAAGTTGCTCAAAAAATTAAAAATAGAAATACCATACAATCCAGTAATTCCACTACTAGGTATTTACCCAAAGAAAGCAAGAACACTCATTCAAAAAGATATATGCACCCCTATGTTTACTGCAGTATTATTTACAATAGATAAGATATGGAAGCAACCTGGGGCATCTGGGTGGCTCAGGCAGTTAAGCAACTGACTCTTGATTTTGGCTCAGGTTGTGATCTCAAGGGTAGTGAGACTGAGCCCCACATCAGGTTCCATGATAGGCATGGAGCATGCTTAAGATTCTCTCTTCTCTCTCTCTCTCTCTCTCTCTCTCTCTCTGCCTCTCCCCTGCTCCTCTCTCTAAACAAAAAACAAAAAACCAAAAAAAAAAAAAAAAAGGAAGCAACCTAAGTATCCACTGACAGTTGAATGGATAAAGATAAAATATATATGTATATATATATACACGTGTGTGCGTGTGTGTGTGTGTGTGTGTGTGTCTCAAAGGAATATTATTCAACCACAAAAAAGAAATGAAATCTTGCCATTTGTGACAACATGGGTGGACCTAGAGGGTATTACACTAAGTAAAATAAGTCAGGCAGAGAAAGATAAATACTATATGATTTCACTTACACATAAAATCAAAAACTAAATACATGAACAAATAGAACAAACTGGTGGTTGCCAGAGGGGAGGGAGGTTGGGAGGATGGGCAAAATGGATAAAGGGGAGTGGGGGGTCAAGGCTTCCAGGTATAGAATAAGTCAGTCACGGGAATGAAAGGTACAGCATAGGAATATAGTCAATGGTGTTGTGACAGCATTGTATGTGGACAGATGGTAGTTATACCTACAGTGAGCACAGTGTAACCTAGACTTGTCAAACCATTATGTTGTACACCTGAAACTGAAGTGACATTGTGTGTCAACTATAATTAAAAAAATAATAATAATAAAAATGCAGGTATTTAAACCAAATCAAAACAAAACATACTATCATAAGATGTGCTTACCACAGGCTTGTTGAATGAATGAACAAATATATTTGGGCCAAGCTGTATTGCACAAGGCCAAACTGGTTTCTTATGTGCGTTCTTCACAGCCTTTTCTACGTGAACAGGCTCTGTGAATCATAGAGAATGCTGCCTTTCCCAGCCTTATTTGATCACAGAACTCACTCCACATCCCTTAAACCTTATTAACATCTCCCAGAGTTGCAGTATTCTATAAAACAGTTTGAGAAACATGTTATGCTTAGATAATTTCAGTCATTTTCGCCATCATAAAAGAGACAAGTTCTCTTACTCTTTACACATAACATAATAAAAGGCCAACTAATTTGACTCATATCTGGTCTGAGCTGTTTCCTCCACCTTCAAATCTCACAGCACCACGCAGGGCCTCCATGCTCCCAGCCCCTACGCACCAAATGTCCTGCCCAGTTTCTCTGCCCTGTTCCCTGTCTCCTTATAACCCATCTGCTCTGCAAATCCTTCTACGTTTTTCTTCCACTATCCCTTCTCTCTACATCCCTAGTCTTCTTATGAACTTTCTTAAACTGCTTTAACTACTCCTCTTCCCCTTTTTCCAGTTAGCCCAATGTCTCCATCTTGTAACTTATAGTACCCTTCCACCTCTGTAACTTTTCAAAGTACTTTTCCTCTCTTTTATAATAAAGGCTGTTCCTTCTCTTGCATTCTCTACATTCGACTGGTTTTAGGGTCATTCCTTAATCTTAGGTAAATATAATCAAGTAAGACCCAATCTGGGTTCCCCCTTCCCTTCCTACCACTTATTTCCATGTGCTTGAGAAAGCAAACACACTAGGCCTTTTCATACCTCCACGCCTTTGCTTGAATTGTTCTCTCTGCCTAGAAGGGCACCTGCTGAAATGCTACTCATTTTTTAAGGTCCTGATCACAGGTAATCTCTTTCATGAAGTCCCTTATTTTCCACTCCTGCCATAATTAACTACTCCCTCAAACCAGCCCAAAGGCAAATGGATAACTCATCGCAGACATATCAAGTTAGTTGTGTATATGAATGAAGAGATGGCCGAGTTTGGAGAGAAGATCATGAAGCAGGCGGAGTGTATCAGGGGGAATGACTAAGAGATTGGAAAGACCAAGGAGAGACTACGAGGGTATCTGCATGAAGGGCTTTACCTCTAAAAGAGAAAGCAGCAAAGGGAAGCCAGAAGGCTACAGCAGAGAGAGCTACAGAGAAGGGAGTGTTCTCATCATGTGAGGAGGCTGGGGTGTGGGAGCACTGATTCACAGTGGAACAATGCCCTCGGAGGACCGTAGGAAAGATTGGGAAGGAAGCCAGCAGAAGAATGGAAGTTCAGAATCATCGGGGAGTTGAGAGTATTTAGGAGAGAGCTGACCAGAAAGGCTAGGAGCCAAGGAAACTGGGGATAAGAGCTAAAGGCTAAGCCTAATCTGGCTGAGGTCCCAGATAGTGTCAGAGGCCAGATGAGTTAAGCATTCAACAGTCTTTGATCAGCATTCAAAAGTAGGTTGATGAATAATTTTGTAATGTCTATGAAGAACAGATTTCTCCAATGCTATACTCACGGCATAATACTTATCCCTGTGTGTGGGCTCTGTAATGGGGGGAAGAGGTGGGGGGTAGGGAGGAAGTGGTGAGAAGGGGCTGGGTGTAGTTTCTCCTTTCCTTAGGACAGAGCTCAGAGACCTAAAAGGGAAAAAGCAAGATGAGTACCTAGAGTCTCCAGGGATCAAAGGCCTCCAGGCAAGGTACAGGCAACAGTAGGCACCAAGGCCCAGGAAGCAGGGGGCTCATCCAAAGGGTAGATAAAGAAAGGCAATAAGGAATCTACGCACCTTCAGTAAAGTCTGTACAGTAGGCATGGCTCTTTCAATCGCAAATAACTTCGATTTAAGCAACAATAACAACAAAAGGAATGCACATCACAACACCAAGCAGGTTTGGGACGCTTCAGGCACATCTGAACGCTGGGTTGTTTTTCTTTTCTTTCTTTCTTTTTTTTTTTATTTTCTTTTGCAAGAGAGAGAATGAGAGGGCGGGGAGGAGGGGAGCAACAGACAGAGCCCAATGCAGGGCTCCATCTTACCACCCTGAGACCTGAGCCAAAATCAAGAGTCCCGCACTTAACCGGCTGAGCGACCCAGGCACCCCTGAATCCTGGACTTTATATGGTGCTGTCTGTGCTCCCACCACTGCCCAGTGCTATGTCCCCCCGCAGGCCAGCTTCATTCATTTTCTCCTACTTCAAACAGCTTCCCCCGTAGAGCTGGCAAAGATGGCCACCAGGAGCTCCGGGTTAAATCACTCTAGCAGGAAAAAAAAAAAAAAAAATCCCAGAGGAAAAGAATGCCTCCCTTCCTAACTGGAGCAGAAATGGAGCCTAATTGAGCAAGGCTAGGTCATGTGCTAACCTCTGAACCAATCACTAGGTCAGGTGGAGGCACTTCTCGGATAGGCCAAAGCTAAGTCTCATGACCATCCCGGGGGTGAGTGTCCACCCCACCCAAACCACAGGAACTGTGGACAGAGAAGTTCCCCAAAGGAAGGAAATCCAGGCAAACAAACCAGGAGTCCACTACAGTGTAGTCACTTGTCAGTCAGGCCCCAGATAACCAAAGAGATGCATGGTCCTGGGACTTAAAGGGTAGAAGTCAAGTGGGGAAAAAGGCAAAAAGAAATGTAGATAAAATTACATGTCCTTAATTTTTTTTCCATTTTTTTTTCATTGTGTTATGTTAGTCACCACAGTACATCATTAGTTTTTGGTGTAGCTGCAACCGTTAGCAAATACTTGAGGCAGACAGGAAGTAGAGCATTCCTCCAGGAACTCCCAATCTTACTGTTAATGTCTTGCTAGAGGCAAAAACAACTTTAGGGGGACAACAGCTAGGACTCCAGGATCCTGTGAGTCTTTAGCATATGAAAGTCACTTTGGAAACTTCTCTTGGTCTTCACCCCACTTCACAGTATATGATCAATTGTGCCTCACAATCTGGAGGCAGCCCTTTTCTGCCCAAGGGTCCTGTCCCCGTGCTTTAATAAAAACCACTTTTTTGCACCGAGGATGTCTCAATAATTCTTTCTTGGCCATAGACTCTGAACCCCAACATTTCCACAACACAAGGGCTTTGAAGTCAGACAGAACTGGTTTTAAATTTCAGCTTTGACACTTACTAGCTGTGTGACCTTAAGTAAATTACTTAATTTCTCAGTGCCTCAGTTTCCTCCTTATAAAATGGGGATAATAATAGTACCTACCTCCTAGAGATGTTTGGAAAGAGTAAATGGAATAATGCACATAAATTGCTAGAGAGACACAAAGCTTGACACAAAGTGATCAATAAATGGTAGCTGTTATTAGTAATAATAACAATAATGACAATTATTTAGAACAAGGGTACCACATGAAGTGTGAACTGTGACTCGGTGAAAGAGAGAGCCCTGTCAGCACTTAGATAATCAGCCCTGGGTCAAGTTTCATAAAGGGCAACTCAGGACACAATGTAAGGGCCTAAGCGACACTAAGAACACAATTTAAATCAATAAAAGTGTTGAGCACCCACTGTGTGCCAGACACTGCAGGTACAATCGTGAATAAGATACATATGGCTCTGAGGTAAACTACAAGGAAGACTATAACTTTGAGTGACATTAGTTGGAGGGGAGGGGGGTTGACTGAAGCTGCTTCATTACTTTCAGTGCTGAGCATACAAGAGAACAATGCCTGGCCCTACCTGTTGGAACGCTAAGAAGAAACAATGTGGGAAACAAAGGCAGAAAAAAAATTATTACATTTCCTTACTCCTTATAACCCACTGACAAATCCTTGAAACAAGCAGAACGACGTTCCTCTAGGAACTCAGCTGCCTCCATGTGAAGACTTCCTAAGGGCGAAAGGCAATCTTAGCCAGACCCCCAGGACCCTGGAAGTCTACTTTAACATATAAAAATTCCTCTGGAAACCTTTATCTCTACCCCCCCCCCAAGATACATGTTGGCAATCATCCTCCAAGCACGTGACCCACCGATTTACATCTGAAGAGTCTCATGACTGAGTTTTTACTAAACAGTAATAAATGACCTTTTCCTAATAATAGCTAGCCCCCTCAAGGTCTTGGAAACCTTGTTTCCAAAATACTGGCGAGGCTTACGCTATCTCTAACCCCCTGCCAACTTGAAAGTATATAATGGGTCACTCCTCATGACCCCAGTGCAGCTCTTTCTGCCCACAGGTCCTGTTCCCTTGCTTTAATAAAAGTACCCTTTTGCACCAAAGACATCTTGTCTCAAGAATTCTTTCTTGGGGGGCACCTGGGTGGCTCAGCGGGTTAAGCCTCTGCCTTCAGCTCAGGTCATGATCTCAGGGTCCTGGGATCAAGTCCCGAATCAGGCTCTCTGCTCGGCAGGGAGCCTGCTTCCTCCTCTCTCTCTGCCTGCCTCTCTGCCTGCTTGTGATCTCTCTCTCTCTCTCTCTCTCTCTCTGTCATATTAATTAATTAATTAATTAATTTAAAAAAAAATTCTTTCTTGGCCGTAGGCTTTGAACCCTAACATCTTTCCTACATCAGAAACAGAAGAACTACAATCACCTCCCAAAAAATGCCTTTGCATGAATTAGAAAAAAAGTATATCTTCCTTTAAAAACTTTACTACCATTTTCCAATAACCTGTCACAGTATATAAACCAATCTCCTTGATCTCCAATGTGAATGAGATCCCAGAATTTTACAGTGCATAACCTGCACAACTGTACATGGTGGTCCTGGGCAGAAGCAAGGAAGCTGAGCTGGGGGCTGAGAAAGGTCAGGGTAGAGGGGTGGGGGATGGAGTGTCTGGGAGTTCAGGGGCCTTTGGAGACAGAAAAGCTTTTGCTGCACCATTCAGTATGGCATCCACTTGGCACAGAGCCCCTGAACTGTAGCTAGTGCCAATGAGGAACTACATTTTTTATTTTATTTCATTTTAATTCATTTTAATTTAAAATTTAAAACTGAAGCAGTATAAAATGTTTCTCTATAAACCGCAACTTTACTGTTTGGTAAGACAGCATTTTACATCATCCACGGCACTACATAAGACATTGCCTTGCTGTGGACTGTACTGGGTCATATTACGCATAAACAAGCTCCTGAGCTGTTTCTGGCATCTCATTAATAATCACTGTAGGGTCACACAGTGAAATTATAATGTTCCTTCTATATTAGGCTACACAAAATATACAATGAAAATTTCACCTAGTGTGTGTGGCTTGTACCCTCTCGAGTCAGACTGTATTGTTCTCAACTCTGTCTCCACCACTAGGTCAAATTTCCCTAAATCTCCGAAATTCAGGCTCTTGGTCTGTAGAATGTTGGAAATAATCTTGCCCACTTCATTGGATTATGGGGGGAGCTTAAATGAGCTAATCCGTGTAACGAGCCCCGCACGGAGCCTTGTACATCTTATGTGCTCAAAAACATTAACTATTGGGGGCAGGTAGTATATTGTTCGGGAATAAAGAAGGTACAAACAAATGGTCTCCCCCTATCACCGAGCTCTGCTTGCTGTGGTATCAGAGGGCTCATGCTGTCCATACGCCTCCTATGCATTTATCTTTCTGAACCAAGGAATTCAATGGGAGTATTTTACTCAATCTTCTCTGCCACCAAGAGATATGTTTGCTTTTGTCTAAGTCCATTACATCTTTATGGTACATTGATGAAGCTATCTTAGATGCTGAAACATGAAAATGGGTAAAATGACACTTCTGAATTATTTGTAACACCACCTAAGATTTAGCTTTTTTGTTCTAAGTCATACACTTAGTGAATCTCTTCAGTTAAGAGTTCACAATTAATCTGAATCTCTTTCTCGAGTGAAAAACTAGAATGCAGGCCGCCTAGGTGGCTCAGTTGGCTAAGCGTCTGCCTTTGGCTCAGGTCATGATTCCAGGACCCCATGATCAAGCCCCATGTCGAGCTCCCTGCCAAACAAGGGGTCTGCTTCTCCCTTTGCTCCTCAACCTGCTCTCATGCTCTCTCACACACTCTCTCAAATAAATAAATAAAAATCTTTTAAAAAACAAAAAACTAGAATGTCCATCTGCATATACAGATAGATTCATTTTACCTAAATGCATTCTTCACTGCTGCATGGACTTGAGACCAGCAGTTTTGCCTTTAGTGTCCCAGTATGTTCATGTTGACTGTAAACTTGGGACTTTACACTGTGTACTCCCTCTTCTATGTTGTTTATTTAAAAAATAATAACAATAATTAGACTAGTTTACTAACATTTATGTTCTAGGAAATCTCCATCTATGCCTAGCCTTTGTTCTGTTCCCACCCCCCCATTGCTGATTTAGAAAAACATTTTTTCCAAACTCCCACTGACTCAATTTATTTAACAGCCTTTGTGTGGAGCCTTTTCAAAGTTACTTTGAAAATCACAGTTTGGGGCGTCTGGGTGGCTCAGTCAGGTAAGCGGGTGCCTTCGGCTCAGGTCATGATCCCAGAGTCCTGGGATCGAGCCCCACATCAGGCTCCCTACTCAGCGGAGAGCCTGCTTCTCCCTCTCCCTCTACCTGCCGCTCCCCTTGCTTACGCTCTCTCAATCTCTGTCAAATAAATAAACTCTTTTAAAAAAAACAGTTTATCTCTAGCTTCCTTAATTATTTAATGCTCTTTAAGAACTACAGTGAATGTGTCAAACATGATCACCCCTGACAAAGGAATGTAGCCTAGCCCTGTCCTCCCAAAAGGCTGAATTTGCTTAAAAAGTGTAAAATTCACTTTCCCAACACATACACGCTCATGGCAGAATTTATTTTAGATTCCATATGTTCCACAAAGTTCAAGAAAAGTGTCGGAGATAACACATTTCATTTACCTTCTTGTTCTCAGCAAGCTATTATCCTCTGAGCCTCACTTTTCTCATCTGTAAAATGGGCATAATGTAGATGCCCTCTGCTAAGTAGAGTAAGTCATCTCATTATTCATGAATGTGTATAAAACACTCTGAAAAGCTCAAAGTCCTTTATAAGCATTAGGCCATGAATCTTTCTGAAGTGGACTGTTAATTATGTGTCATTATGCTTTGCTTAATAGGTGGAAAACCTGAGGCATGGGAACATAACACCAGTTAATAGCCAACTTAAAATCTAGCCCAAGCTTTAAACATTAGACAGGAAGATGTCAAGGGGAATATCTGAATAGGAATCCACTCTGCTCTGGTCCTTTATCAAGAAATGACATTAACGCAAAATACCCTCACATTGCTGGTTGTCCTACCCACCCCCCAACTTCCTCTTACAGTCCAAGAATGGGGAAATGTGTGGGAGGTTTGGAGCTCCCTGAAGGCTTATAATGCCTTCCCCTGCTTACACAAAGTTCATGAACCCTAAGCCAGGTACCAAGGTCAAATGTGGTTTCACAGATACCATAACAACTTCACCCTTTGTTACTGATCCCTGGAAACTTTTCCTACCACATCCAACAAAATGAAATGAGGTTATAGACATTACCACCCAGAACACAGCCTCTGTAAATGGACTTGTTGGGTTACTCTGGCTTTGTTATCTGATCTACAACCTGGTGCATAACATGGCCTGACTAGCTCCAGCTAAACTTTGTGTCTTCACACAAAGTAGATACTGTTGATCTAAAAGGTCAAAAAAGAGGATAATGGAAACTTTAGATAGCTCTATATAGTTAGTGAGCTTTTTTAAACTATTATTTTGTGTCCTTCTGACGATGATTAATAGAAGCTAGAAATCCTTAATCCCAAAGTGGTATTTTGAGAAAAACTCCCCAAGAAAATAATCCCTAAAAGGGAAAAAAGGTATAAAACACTGCTTACTTAAAAAAGAAAAGAACCCGGGCGCCTGGGTGGCTCAGTGGGTTAAAGCCTCTGCTTTCGGCTCAGGTCATGATCTCAGGGTCCTGGGATCGAGGCCCGCATCGGGCTCCCTGCTCAGCAGGGAGCCTGCTTCCCCCTCTCTCTCTCTGCCTGCCTCTCTGCCTCCTTGTGATCTCTCTCCCTCTGTGAAATAAATAAATAAAATCTTTAAAAAAATAAAAAATAAAAAATAAAAAAATAATAAAAAAATAAAAAAAAGAAAAGAACCCCAATTGTCCAACCATTGAGGAATGGTTCAAAATACCACTGTGTGTGTGTGTATTTTAAATTTTTTATTTTTTATTTTTTTGGTGCAAAATAGTGGTTTAATTAAAGCATGGGAACAGGACCCATGGGCAGAAAGAGCTGCTGCGCCAGGATTGTGAGAGGTGGCTGATTATACACTATGGGGTTAGGGGAGGTAAGGAAAAGGGAGGTTTCTTTCTTTTTTTTTTTTTAATCATTTTTTTTAAGATTTTATTTATTTATTTGAGAGAGAGAATGAGCACTGGGGAGGGGCAGAGGGAGAAAGAGAGAGAGAGAGAAGCGGACTCCTTGATGAATAGGAAGCCTGATGTGGGGCTTGATCCCCGGACTTGGAGATCATGACCTGAACCAAAATCAAGAGCCAGAAGATTAACTGACTGAACCACCCAGGCACCCAGAAAAGGGAGGTTTCAAAAGGATTTTCATATGCTAAAGAAGACTCACAGGATACTGAGGCCTTGCCATCGTCAAATTAAGGTTGTTTGTCCTTTTAGCAAGGCATTAACAGTAAGATAGTTGGGAGCTTCCAGGAAGAATATCATATATTAATAAGACAATCACCTAGCTATTAAAAATGATAATTATTGCTACAAGAAAATGCCCCATATGAAATAATACTACCCAAAGAACTTTTTGCTTGAACTAATTATAATCTCAAAAAGTAGTTGCCATTATATATAAAAATATGTCTTATATATATAAAGTGCATATATGTAAAGAGCATATATATGGCATATATTTAAAGATTACAGAACTTGGAGTTACACAAACACTTGCACGCAGTGCTCCTTAAGCTAATTATTTTCTAGAAATGTGCTGAAGATTTTTAACAAGTCAAATGATGATAGAGATGACGGAGAGGGGTTCACCAAGATTCTCTCTGGAGTACTTTTGGGATTGGTTTTAATTTCTTTGTAGGCTTCAGCACTGTTTACGTTTTTAAAAAATAATTAGTATATATAAGATAAGATTTTTTTTAAATGGCAGGGAGAATCCACAGAGCACACTGAGAGTTGAGGAATCTCTGTGGCATCCAAAGACCTATCCTTACTCTAGGTGAAGTAGGAGGTTGTGTCACCAGCTCTGAGCCCAAAAGCCCTCTTTCAGCTACAACTCCAGAACCTATGAACAAGAATTCTTCAGTGCATTGCTTCTATAACTGATTTAAATGTGTGACCAATAAGTTGATAATCCTTTAAAAAAATTAAAAAGCATTCACACCTAAATTTTTGTATTTCATTCATTCATAACTCAGTTAAATTGTATTTCTGCTCACCTGCCTGGCTAACAGATCAGATACTTTTATCAGTCAAGGCAGGGGAATAAAAAAGAAAGCCAACTGCCTTCTATGAAACAAAAATAACCCCAATGGTAAAAAGCAACTTTGCTGCACACTTAAATAATATCCACAGAAAAATAAACCTTGAAATCACTCCTTTGTAGGGGAAAAAAAAAGAAAGCCATAACTTTGGGGAGCTTGGGTGGCTCCGTTGGTTAAGTGTGGGACTCTTTTTTTTTTTTAAGATTTTATTTATTTGATAGAGTGTGTGTGTGTGCATGTGCGTGAGAGAGAGAGAAGAGAGGGAGAGAGGGAGAGAGAGAGAGAGCACAACATGAGCATAAGCAGGGTCAAGGGCAGAGAAAGAATCAGACTCCCCACGAAACAGGGAGCCCCATCTGGAACTTGCTCCCAGGACTCTGGGATCATTTACCTGAGCCAAAGGCAGACGCTTAACCGACTGAGCCACCCAAGCACCTTGAGTGTCAGACTCTTGATTTTGGCTTAGGTCCTGATCTCCATGAGTTGAGGGGCATCGAACCCCTTGTTGGGGTCCCATTCGGTGGGGAGTCTGCTTCTCTCCCCTTTGCCCCTCCCCCCACTCATGCACTCTCTCCTCCTCTCTCTCTCTCTAAGATAAATAAATGAATCTTTTTTAAAAAACCACAATTTCATTTTGGGGGCAGTCATGTGGAGATTCCACATGTTGTGGTTGAGACCTAATACTGGGGGATACATGAAGACATGAGAGTTTCCAAGGAAACAGTAACAGAAAGACATTGTTGAAGCTCCATTCAGGATAAAGAAAAGCTAAAATCTTTTCCTAAGAAATCAGGCTAGAACTTCACAAAAATTGAAAATAAATGGAGTAGGATATTTGACAGAGCATTTTACATTACAAATACCTCATATATAAAAGATAATTTAAAGTCTGTCACTTTGATATTCTGTAGCCAACATTTCAAAAGCTTTTAACTTCCAAAGATAAGTGACATGTAGTTACAAAAGGAAATGTATATACACTGCTGAAATACAAAGAGATCTTCCTCCTTTATAAATGTAAGACTCACCCGTCTAGACAACCTGTTCAGCACATACTTCCTTCCCTCCTCCAAAAGCCACGCTTCTTAGCCATAAGAACCAAGACAATCACAACACTATGCTAAGAGAAAATACACAGGTGGGGGGAAAAATAGCAGCAGCAGCAGCAGCAGCAGCAGTAGTAGTAGTAGTAGTAGTAGTAGTAATCTGTGTTGTCCTTTAAAGAGTGTTATCAGTGAGGGGTGCCTGGCTGGCTTGGCTGGTGAAACATGTGATTCAGCATTGTGAGTCAAGCCCTGTGTTGGGTGTAGATATTACTCAAAAAATAAAATCTTAAAAGAAAGAATGTTATCAGTGAGAACTATTTCTAAGTAATACGAGAAGCAATGCACTTGGGAAAACCTGCATGTTCTATGTTTCATTCTATACAGCAAAAGTGAAGTGAAAGTCTAATCAAGAATTTAATGAATTTAGGCTATTAGGTCCAACTTGGACAACTATGACCAAATGTTTTTTTTTTTTCCTAACTGCCAAGTGTCCGCAATTATCTGGAAAACTCATTCAGTATATTCATCAGGTATTTATTAGGCATTGCACTCTTCCCTAGGAGAGTTTACAATCCAGCTGTGAAGACAAAAAGAACTCAGGTGAAGCACTTAGCTCATAAGAGAAAAAACATACTGAATGGAAAGAGAGGTTGCAATGGCTTCAAAGGTTATATTTTGAAAAAGGAACAATGGAGATGCCTGGGTGGCTCAGTCGGTTAAGCATCTCCCTTTGACTCAGGTCATGATCCCAGGGTCTTGGGACCGAGTCCCACATGGGGCCCCTTGCTCTGTGGGAAGCCTGCATCTCCCTCCAACTGCTGCTCCCCTGCTTGCTCTCTCTCTCTAACAAATAAATAAAATCTAAAGAAAGAAAGAAAGGAAGGAAGGAAGGAAGGAAGGAAGGAAGGAAGGAAGGAAGGAAGGAAGGAAGGAAGGAAGGAAGAGGAAACAAAGGCCCTGGGCACATGGGGGGAAGAATGAGCCCTGCAGGTGTTCCCAGTGGCCAAGTTTCCATTCACAATGGTACCTGGTGGGCTCCAACTGAATAAGTGTTTTCTAACCATCTTCTCCTTTGTTGTCATCCCCCAGAAAGCAAGTCACGGCTGCCCCCACTCCAATGTAGCGATTGCCAGCATTGGTGTTTTCTGTCCTCCCAATGCATAGGAGTCACCTTGGGAATACAGAGCTTTGCTTTTTCTGCACAGATGAGATGGTTTGGGAACCATGCTCTCCCTCCTTTAGGGGAAGCTAACTCTCCTCGTTCTCTGTGTGTAAGCATAAAGTCCTACTGATGTTGTCAAGCTACTGGCAAAGAAGGCTGCAAGATCGCATTGAATTAAAGAAGCCTAAGGAATGATTCAATTGGTAAAACAGGGTTGGGAAAGTTGTGATCATCCACAAGGCCCTGGACAGATCAGTCATCTCTGCTCAGCCCAGCCAGAAACAGGAACTTGGTTCACATTCCAAGAAAGACATGAGCTTTGAAACAGGAAGTGAGGATGCTTCTGCTGGTGAGGCAATTGTGTGATAAACTGGCCTCCAGGAGGAAATAATGATAACTTCCATTAGAGGCCCCATGGCCACCAACAACACCAGGCCTGCCTTTCAGATTACAGTATTGGACTTACTGTAGAATTTCCCTGAAAGGTAAGACAGTCAGAAGCGAAGGTGGTGGAATAAGTTCTCCTAGACAGAGTGAACTGCAGAAATAGGAACAAGGGCTCTATGACCAGTAAGCTATGTACCACCCACGCTAGGTCTAGAGGTTTTGCCTCCCACAACAAGAGTAATTAGTTGGTAGTGGATGCTTAAAGTGGTAGAAGAAGAAATCTGAGGTCCAGACTGGGTTCAGTGAGAAAATGTGCCTGGACTGGCCAAAGAATGTTTACTGTTGGTAAAGGCAGGAAAACAGCAGCACAGCGCTATGGCTGAAGCTCACCAGTCTCTCAGTGGAGGTTGGTTAAGGCACCAATAGCAGATTGAGCAAAACCTCCCTCCTGAAAGCCCAATAAAATGACGACAAAGGAATTTTTTTCTTTGATGTATAAACCCAAAAGGATGGAGAGAATGGAAAAAGAGAAAATAGTAAAACATTTTGGTGGGGTGAGGGGAAGCCAAGAAACAACATGATTTATACCATGATATCTCCAAAAAGCTACATAATTAAAGGCGGTTAGACCGTCTGCGGGGAGAGGGGAGAGTTAAAACAAAGAGGACCAAAAGCTTCTTTAAAAGGCAGTTGGATGTCTCAGGCTCCTGGGTGGCTCAGTGGGTTAAAGCCTCTGCCTTCAGCTCAGGTCATGATCCCAGGGTCCTGGGATCGAGGCCCGAATCGGGCTCCCTGTTCAGTGGGGAGCCTGCTTCCTCCTCTCTCTGCCTACCTCTCTGCCTACTTGTGATCTCTCTCTATCTCTGTCAAGTAAATAAAAAAATTAAAAAATTTTAAAAAAGGCAGTTGGATGTCTCAAACCCCTTCAGCCATTCCGAGCAGGTAGCTGACAGCCTTCTCTCTATCCTGACAAAAACACGTGGAGTTTCTTGCCCACCTCCTCTCCAAGAGAGGGTCTCTGGAATGGGGTACATCAGGCACGACCCAGGTGTTCTACTAGAAATACCATGAAGGGGTGATAGGGACATGTGGATGCTGAGACTTCCAGCCTTCTTCTCCACCTAGCTCCCAGGTCACTGGCAGCCAGGCTCTCCGCCACCATCCGGGAAAAAGACTGGAAGAGCCTTTTCTGAGGACTCTCAGTGGCCCAAGACGTAATGACATCAGAGTTTCTCCAGATTAAAGCCCCAGCCAGATCACCAGACGGTGAAGTTTCCAGTCAAAAAGCCCACACACATCTTCAGCTTTTAAACCCCAGTCAAACGTGAGCAGACAACAGAGGGTATTAGAAATAGGAGGCAAACCTCTAACATGAAAGATCGAGACCTAAACTAATAAACAGACAAAAGCAACTTGGGGAAACTGAGTCTGGGATGGAAGGACAAAACTTTCAAAAAAAAAGTTTATCTTCAGAGAGATAAAACAGATAAGCACTGAAACCATAAAACAGGAGAAGAAATAGATATCGAAGAGGCCAAGAGCAGACCACCTCAAAATGTGTCACATTGGCATGTTGATGATTTTAAATAAAAGTCACCCAAGAGACAGCTGGTGCAAGAGAACACTCAGACCCTCTTCTGTCTCCTGAAAGCAGGAAATAAATCTCCCATATGAAAAGTGCCCTCCCCATTCCAGGAGGTAAAAAGACATCCTTATGGCTAGAGATCAGAAATTTAGAGCCGAGAAGGTTGTATAAACAACCCTTGCTACTTCTCACTCATTTACTACCACAGCCCAAATCCTGTTTTGATTTCTTTACTAATTGAAGTCCCCAAAATGTTCTTTGTCCTGTCAATTCTTCACAGATTTACTGTTTCTTTGTCTAAAAAATATAAAAACTACCTGCTTTAGTCATTTCTTTAGGTCTCAATTTCATAATTAGACCTCTGGGCACTTGGAATAGAACTTTTTCCCCTACTAATCTGTCTCACTTAAATTTAATTCTTAGTCCAGCTAGAAGATCTTGAGGGTAGAAGAGAATTTTTCCTTTCCTTCCATATACCACACACACACACACACACACACACACACACACACACACACTCAGAAAACAAAAAGAGCTTTTGATTTAAAATAATCAGAAATGTGATTATACTTATTAAAAAATATGATTATACTTATTAAAAACTCAGTGGAAGGACTAGATGATAAAATCAAGAAAATCTCCCCAAAAGCAGAACCAAGAAACAGAGAGATAGATACTAGGAGAGAAAATATAAAAAAATTAGAGCCTTGTTCCAAAATATCTAATATATGAACAATAAGAGTTTCTGAAAGAAACATCACAGGGCACCTGGTGGCTCAGTCAGTTAAGCAGCTACCTTCAGCTCAGGTCATGGTCCCAGGGTCCTGGGATTGAGTTCCACACGATATCAGGCTCCCTGCTCAGCTGGGAGCCTGCTTCTCCCTCTGCCTCTGCCCTTCTCCTCTGCTCTGCCCCCCTGCTCATGCTCTTTCTCTCTTGCTTGCGCGCTCTCTCTCTCTCTCAAATAAATAAATAAGATCTTCAAAAAAAAGAGAAAGAAACATCACAGAAAATGGAGAGGAGGAAATTATCAATGAGTCAATTCAAGAAAATTTCCCAAACTGAAGGATATAAGTTTCAGGATTCAAAGAGCCCAGACACTGGATGAAAGCAGATCCATATCAAGGTACAGCCTCATGAAATTTCAGGATTATGGAGACCAAGAGAAAATTCAATAAACTTCCATAAAGGACTCAGCAGGCAAAATCTGAGGATTCAGAATAGTTCTGAATTTCTCAACAGCAACACCACAGCCTAGAAGGCAATGAAACAATGCCTTCAAAATTTCCATCCTAAAATTCTAAACAATCAATTGTCAGTGGAAAACAGCTATTTCCAGGCACTCACTGTCTCAAAGAAATCCATATGCCATGCGTCTTTTTCCAAAAAGCTCCGTGAAGATGTGCTCTATCAAACAAGGGAGTTCACCAAGATAGAGGAAGACATGTGCTTAACAAAAGATCCAACAGGAGAGAAATGATGGGGATCCCCAGGAAGATGATGGTCTTCAGTTTGATAACTGGTCCCCATGTGTAGAGAGCAATTGGTCCAGATTAGGGCAAGGAGGAGACTCAGACAACTTCTTTAGGAAAATGAAACTGACAATACCTGATGCATTTGAGGCAAGTTTTGGAACTCTGGCCAAGAGTTTTGGGTCAAATTAATGATGCGGACATACAAAACTAAATAAATGAACAAACAAGTATTAACTCCAAAGAAAACAAGAAGTTGTGCTTGGCTTACCTATGAATATTGATTGAACCAAAATTACTGTTTAACTACTGCGAGGATGGGAAAATGAGGAAGCTATGGTAGAGAAGGGGGTGAGAAAAATAAAGGGAGCCACGTCATCATCTTCCACAGTGGGAAGTCAATAGATAATGCTTCAAACTGCAAAACTCGAGAAGTAGCAAGCAGCAAATACCAAAATAGCCCCCTCAAAGAATTACAAGTGGTTGTTTCTGGAGAGAGAAAAATGTAATTTAGGTTAAAAGTTTAACATTTAAAAATAAACAAACAAAAAACCACATGTTGATTTCTATGCCCAGGCATTTTTACATTTATTTGCTTTTGCTTTGTCTCCCTAATAACAATTTGGCAAAATTCCATCCTTGTTTTTCCCAAACAAAAGAAAATGCAATGTTCTACATCTAGCCCACAGTAGCTATGGCCATCTGAGCTCTGGGCAGCCAAATGTGGTGGGGAAGGTAGTAATTCTAATCCAACCCAAGCAAGGACTGGTTGAGCCAAGGCAGAAATAAAAAGGCAAGACAACTACTAAGCCTCACTTCTCTAGGGTTCTTTTCAACGAAGCTATTCTCCTACCATAACCACATGGTATAGGATAATCTTACAGTTGCCAACAATCATGAGCCAATTTCACTCCTTTCTAAAAGATTCAAATGTCCCCCTTTATGACACTAATCCAACCAAGGCAGCTGGCCCCTAAAACAATTGATCCAAGTTCAACTTCACTTCTCTTCACCTCTGTAGGCTGAATAACAGGAGAGAATAAGGGCTCTGAAGCAAGTGGCACTGTCCCCAACAGATATTTACTAAGCATCCACGGGGGACCCAGCACTAGGCTGATGTGGACCTAACCTCTCCTTCCTGAACAGTAAGTTGATTCTCCCTAAGGGTGGGAATCCAGGCAGGGGTGGAGTCGGGGTAGAAGCCACAGAACTGGAAGAGCTGGGGCAGGGAGAAGAGGCACCAACTGGACCAACCTGGAGGAACCTGTAAGCAGGGGTGTAATTGGAGGCCCAAGGCTCAGGGGCTCAGGCTCCTATCACTCTGGATATGCAGAGGAAGGCAGGGAGACCGACAATCCTTCCCAAGCATAAAAGTAGCCAGACACTGCCCACTACCCTTCCAACCACCTGTCAAGGGTCAGCTTTACAGAGCAAAGGTTACCATTCTCTGAGGTTTACCATGGTTCGATAAAATATTGCCCCTGCCCTTGAGTAAATAGCTGCTGAGAAAACATGATGACTGTCTTAGTATAGAATAAGTAAAACAGGTTGAAAGTGCTAGAGCATACATTAGCATTCTATATTCTTTTCTATTTGGGAAGATGTGAAAATGTTAGTTTAGGGACCGATGAGGACCAAAGGTTTTGGCAAGTAGAGCACAGCACTGATTTGCATGTGTCTACAACAGTTACCCTACAGAGTTCCAGAAACCAAAGCATATACACCCTTGAGGGAAGAATCAAACTCATTAACATAAATACATAGCAGTAAGCATCATGAATTGGCAAGAGTAGTAATAATTGATCAGATTAATTGTAGTACAGGGAAAATGTATAGGTCTTTCCTGAACACTGAAAAAATGTAACTGAACTAAAAAATATTTTCCAATACAAAATAAGAAAATGACAACATACTCTCTTTTCTCCATATAAATCATGATATTTCATTTTACATGTGACTCTTGCTCACTGAGCTACCAGTGTCAAACCAACCTGTCAATCCTAAACTTAATTGGGAAAACCACTGGTTTGTTGCGGTAGTTTCTTCCTCCTCAGCTCTTTAGGGGAGAATCATCTCAAACAGAGTAAATTCTCAGAATTTCCTAAAAGGAAAATGGGCACTCACTGGAAAAATACAGGGTATATGCTGAAAACACTTAACTATTTTGGATAACCTTCAAACCCACTTAGCCACCGGCCCATCCTGTGGTTCCCAACCCTTCTAATCAAATATTCCAGTTTCCAAAGGATGGCAATAGATGAGACTGTTTCCGAACCTGGTACACAGAAACGTATTATTATTCTTCTGTTGGGGGAAAAGATCAGATCAAAAGCACATTTAGGATCCAAGGAAAAGTGCACAGTCCAGATCAAGGTCCTACTTTTTCCAATACATGTTTTCACCGAACCGCTGTTTCCAAGATTCAAACAATTTCCCAGACTTAAAAAAAAAAAAAAAAAAGGTGAAGTTGGTGGGGTGAGGCACTCGGACACGTACAACCGTGGAATGTTTCTGTCGATTGTGCCAACTTTCAGTCGAGACCGCGCTGCCACCCAGTCAGAGAGGAGGAACCAACCTGGCCGCGCCGCTGGGAAGTGAACCCAACGCCGAACCTGGCGCGGGGCGGCCTCAGCCCTGGGACCCAAACAGTAAGTAAGGAGGCGGGTGCTCCTCGGGAGAGGCCAGCGCCTGAACTCGAGCCGCGGGGAGGCGGTGGCCGCCAGGAAGGCGCAGCTGCGCGGGAGCGCGCACCTGTCCCTTCTTCCTGGACCGAAGTGGACCGGGTCCCTCACCTGCCGTGGCGCGCCCGCGCTCACCGCGCCGCGTCGGGGAGAAAATCTTCCTCATCCCAGGAGGGTCGGTCTCTGGGCTTGGGAGAGCCACCTCTCGCCTCGCACCCGTTCCTGACCCTTTCCTGCCCGGACTCCCGCAGTCCCGGGGCCGCCCCTGCCGAC
>LNAC01000005.1:12477541-12670980 GCA_002007465.1 Ailurus styani
CTCCGCCCCCGCTCGCCCCGCCCCCGCTTCTTCCCGCAGCAACCGGTCCCACGAGCCCGGTGGGGGTTTCGAGGTTGGAGGCGGGAGTGGGTTGCGTGCGCGTCCCGGCTGCCGCGACCCAGCTAGGGGTTCAGAGAAGTCGCCGGAGCGTCCCTTGGGTTCCCGAACGCGGGGCTGGGACTCCCTAGGCCCCAGGCTTCCTACCCCAGGAAGCCGCCCCGCGAGGTCTGGGACGTCCCCGGCCCGGGAGAACCCCGAGCAGTGCCACCTGTGGGTGACTGGGGACTCTGTCGGAATTGGGGCCGCACCTCCCCTTCCGCTAAGCGGTGGCGGGTCAGGCGGATGACACGGTGCGGTGGAGCGAAACAAGAGTTTTATGACAAGAATAAGTCTTTTTCTGTCGAACCTGAGGCATCGGAGTGTATCTGACACACTTAGAGGGTCACGTGTCTTCACTATTAATGTATTAACACTTCTTTCACTCACTGAAGAGTAGAAAACAGCACTTGTATGAGACTTACTATGTGCCAGGCACTGTTTTATTTAATTTACTGGTATTAACATTTCTGTAAAGTATATGTTATATCAGAATCACCCATTTTACATGTGGTGGAAGTGAGGCACAGAGAAGTTAAATAACCAACCTAATGTCACCCGACATAGTCAACTGAAAAACTGGGATTTAAATCCAGGTAGTCCTCCCCTGGCGTGGGCCCTCTAAACCACTGCTATCCTGACTCACCGAAATCTGAGTGCCCACGGTGTGGACAGGCCTGGGGAAAGCAAGACAAGGGCTCTGGCCTCAAAGAGCTTTTATTCTAGTCTGGGGAGAAAGATAGTAAGCAAGTACAAAATGAAACCCCTGCACATAAGAGAAGCATCTTGTCTATAATAAAGTAGTGTGGCATTGAGTGTGATGAGGAGAGGGATGCTGCTTTACACTTGGTGGTCTTGGAGACTTCTCTGAGACGGTGACAGTGAAGCTTGAGTACTAAGTGAGACGACAACCTGGAGATGAAGCTAAGGGAATGGCAAGTGTATTAATAGTTACTACAGCTCATGCTTGTTTGGGACTTTAAAACATACAGTATCTCTCCTTTGACCACGCAACAACCCTGAGAAGTCCCACAAGATTCCATTTTACAGAGGAGGTTGGGAAGTTTAATGACTTGCCTAAGTCATTAGGTAGGAAAAGGGGGGGATGGGAAGATGGCACAGATTTGAACCAAGGCCTCCTGATGCCAAATCTTCTCTCATTCTGGTGGGAGCCTTGAGGATAATGACCTGTACTCAGAATGAATCTAGTAAAAGTCTGTTTTGTGATCTACTGTCTCTTCCCAGCCCCCATCTTTCCTTGTCTCTTATCCCATTCAGAAACTACTGTTGACTGGTCGACATAATTTCCCCCAGGGCAGGTGTTCTTTGAGGGAGCAGAGGTGAAATTATATGGGGGAAAAAATGTACATGTGTAGAAAGAGAGTTATAATTATTTATTATGGTAATAAAGTTGGTTTTCTCCCAAGAAAAATGCTCATATACATATATGTGTAAGAGAGAGGACTTCACACTTCCATCAAGTTGACTGATCCCCAAAAGGGAGGAGAGTCACTCTCTTAAAGGGTAAACTGATATTGTGGTGATTAAAAGAACTGATTTCTGGGCGCCTGGGTGGCTCAGTGGGTTAAAGCCTCTGCCTTCGGCTCAGGTCATGATCTCAGAGTCCTGGGATCCAGGCCCGCATGGGGCTCTCTGCTCAGCAGGGAGCCTGCTTCCTCCTCTCTCTCTCTGCCTGCCTCCTTGTGATCTCTCTCTGTCAAATAAATAAATAAAATCTTAAAAAAAAAAAAAAGAACCGATTTCTAATTCACTTTGCCCGTGCTCGCTGGGTGACTCTGGTGGCTCCTATTTCTGGCTTAATGGAAATGAAATGAGGTTCTCAAAGTTGACAAAGTCTGACTGAAAGGGCAGCAAACCCAGACCCTCCTATTACCCCTTCACAAAGTTTAAAAGAGGAAAATGTCTATATTATCCCTCTTAGTTCTCAAGAAAACCAGAGAGAATGGATCTGTAAACAAAATACCTAGATAACAGAATTCCTTATCAGTGATAATTGAGGTAGTTTCCATAATGTTATACTGTTTCCTAAAGAAGACATTCATTATGTTATCAATGTGGGTAGGTGGTTGCTGCCAGTGTATCACCCCCAAAGCATGTAGTATAGAGTACGGGCAATTGTTTTTAGCAGAGTGTTGATAAGAAGAGAGACCAAGATAAAGGCAGCAAGAGAGACTTTTTTCTAGAACTTCAGCTACACGGATGAAAAGGTGTAAAACTGAACTCAGGATGTGGTGGGCTAAAAAAACCATTTAATCTTTATTATTTCTTATGTGAAAAGTTCAGTAGCTTTAATACAAAACAAATACAAAACAGAAGGAATGTGGTCATGCTGGATTTAAAAAGATTTCTCCTTCTGCCTTCAAGGAGAAGATTCCAACAATATCATCACTGTCTTCTTTGTTTTAAAATAATATTGAGGTACAGGAAAAAAGGCATTTATGTAGACTTCTCGGAGACAGGGACTCCCTCTGACAAGATATGCCCATAGCTTCTATAAAATTTGTATATTTGGATGAGCAGTATCAGGTTGACATAATTTTAGTTCCTTGAGAAAAGAAAATGCCTCTTTTTAACTTGCACATGCATTCCACATTGTGCATTAAAAGACACACGGAATTTACATGGGAGGTTTATAAATAAAACGATGTTTGTATTTAGAGCTCATCACACTTTTTTTTTAAATCTCTGGCTTTCTTTTATAACTTTCTTCCTACTCGAAAAAGACCTAACCCATCCTGCCTGAATAATACATGTTTGTTGAATGAATGAATGATGACGACTTTGATGAAAATAGTATAGACCTTATCAGTCTTTTATCAAAGTCTGTTCCTAAGAGAAAATGACTTCACTGTGCTGATATGATATATCTGCTTCTCTTTCCAATATGTACTGAAAGCAGATGCTTCTTTGGAACTACATAGAAGGAAAGAAAGAGGTTTTTTGTTTGTTTATTTGCCTTTTTAAAGTATGCACCACACCCAACATGGGGCTTGAACTCAACAACCCTGAGATCAAAAGTTGTACACTCTACCCACTGAACCAGCCAGGCGCCCCCTGTAGGAAGGAGTTTTAAAAGTCGGACACAAAATCAAGAATTAAACTCCAGTAACAGTTGCTAAATAAAGCATCAGATACAAAGTATATTTATGAGATCATCACTAATAGTAATACAATAATCAAATGCTCAGTAACAAGGAAATATTTAAGCAAAACTTACCAATAGTATGGAATGTCAGGCTGTCACTAAAAATAATATATAAGTTAATAAAACAGGAATATGGAGAAAAACATGAACATTAAATGGAAAAAGTAGAATACAGTATATGTATATGTATCCTGTGATTGCACCTGAATAAAAATCATGTAGGAAGAAAATTCTTGGGTTGAAAATAAGAATAATGATTTAATAGTTATTGAGGGGGTTGCTATGTGCCAGCGTCTGTTTTCAGTACACTACTTTAATTCATCTAATTCTCACAACAGCTGTGTGAGAAAGGTACAGTTGTTATTTTTATGTTATTGATGAGGAAACTGAAACAGAAAAGATCTGAGTAATTTGCCCAAAGTCACACTGTTAGTGAGTGCCAAAGCTAGGATGTAAATATAAAACAGTATGACTCCAGAGTTTGCACATTTACCCACACAGATCTGTCAGAGAAAATAATGTTTGAATCATGAATCATGGGTTTTGTTGGGTTTTTTTTAAGATTTATCTATTTATTTTGGAGAGCATGCCTGCCCGCCCTCTTCCTCTGCCCCATGAGGTGGGGAGGGAAAAAGGAAGAGAGAGAGAGAACCTCAAGCAGACTCCTTGCTGAGCAGACCCTGACACAGGGCTTGCTCTCAGGACCCTGAGATCATGACCTGAGTCCAAATCAACAGTCAGACACTTAACCATCTGAGCCACCCAGATGCCCCATGGTTTGTTGTTGTTGTTTAATATTTCCTTGTATAATGTTTTTGCATTGACTTAATAGTAACCAAAAACTTTTTAAATTATAGAGTCAGAGGGCACCTGGTTGGCTCAGTGGGTTAAAGCATCTGCCTTTGGCCCACATCAGGCTCCCTGCTCAGTGGGGAGCCTGCTTCCTCCTCTCTCTCTGCCTGCCTCTCTGCCTACTTGTAATCTCTCACTCTGCCAAATAAATAAATAAAATCTTTTTAAAATTACAGAGTCATAAAAGAAGGCACAGAGGTAAAACCAGGTGACACTCAGAAGAGAGAGATACAAAAGTAAAGATGAGAAACCTACTGAGTGAAACCCTCTGGGTTTGGCCAGTTTATGTTTTGGGTTAGGATCTAAATAGCTTTTCAGTTGGGTGCATATATCAACAACTTGATAGTTTATGAGAATTGAGATAAAATGAGATGTGTCACAACAAATGTTATATTCATTATTATAACTATGAATAAAAAGTATATTCTGGCCTGATGTTGTACTTGCTGTTCCTTCTGCATAGGATGCTCTACACCCAAGACTTTTTGAAGCTGCCTTCTTCTCAACAGTGACAGTCATGAAAAATGTGACCATCACTGCATTAGCAGAAAACTGAGAAAACACTGGTGAACAATCCTGTAAAAAATCCCTGTTGTGTGGAGCTTACCTTCTAGTGAAAAGGTCAATCATTTAAAATTTGATTTAGTTGCAAATTAACAACATTCCTCAAAGATGTCCACATCTTAAATCCCAGGAACCCAGGAATATGTTAACTTACATGATAAAAAGACTTTGTAGATGTGAGTTAGTGAAGGATCTTGAGATGGGGTGATTATCGTGGACTATTCAGGGGAGCCCAGCATAATCACAAGGATCCTACAAGAGGGAGGCAGGAGCTTCAGAGTCAGAGGAGAGGTGGTAAGAGAAGCAGAGGACAGAAAGCAAGAAAGGGATTTGAAGATGCTACACAGCTTGCTTGGATGAAGGGACCATAAGCCAAGGAATGCAGGCAGCTTCTAGGACCTGGCAAAGGCAAGGAAACGGATTCTGCCTTAGAGCCTTCAGAGGCAACCAGCCCCGCTGACAACTGGATGTTAGGCCAGTGAAACTGATTTTGGACTTCTGACCTGCAAAACTGTGAAAGAACACATTTGTGTTATTGTAGCCCAGTAAGTTTGTGGTAATATGTTCCAATAGCAATAGGAAACTAGTAGAGCCCTTAATAAGAGTTTAATTTTCTCTTCTCTGTGAGAAGTCTGTGTCAGACTGGCATGATGTCCATAGTGTCATGACCCCAGCTCCTTCTGTCTTTTCATGTGGGTGAGAGAATCTGGACAGATATATGAATATCTCCAGAGACTCTTGATTTGGGCATCAGGCCCTATAGTCACCCATATCAGTGTTTCTCAAGCTGGTGTAAAGTATAAAGCCCTTTAAGGAAAAAAAAAGATTGATTTTAGAGGGAAAGAAAGAGAAAGAACATGAGCAGGTGGGGCAGAGGGAGAGAGAGAAACTCAAGCAGATTATGCTGACCACAGAGCCCAGTACAGGGCTCAATCTCATGACTCTGAGATCACAACCAGAGCCAAAATCAAGAGTATAAACCCCTTTCAAACAAAACATTTTCATCCTTAGTTAACTATATATAAATATAAAACTACTTATGCATTAAGTAGATAGAATTTTATACATATTTAAAACCAAAATAGATTTACAGAATAAATTCAAACAAGAATATAAAACCATTTATTGAGGCCATACACATCCTCACACTATAGTGTCATTGGTGGTCACGTAGGGAACAGTAACAGGAAATTCCTATCCCCCTCAGCCAGGGAGCCATCACTGGAATCCTAAGAAAGAGCTGGAACTCCCAACCCCACCAGCAGGAATGGGGAGTGCCTCCCTTAATTGTCAATGGAGGAAAAGTGGGGAACCTAAACTTCTATCTCCAACTGGTAGATGGTGGAGACATTGCCCCCCCCACCCCCGACCTTCCTCTGCCAAAGTAGTGTGAGAAGAAGCCAGTTAAAACAAAGACTTAGATACAGTCCAGAATTTCATAATTCCCCAAATGTCCTGGTTTCAATTGAAAATAACTTGCTAAATCAAGAAACAAGATCTCAAACTGAATTTTTAAAAAGGTAATGAAGAGACACCAACACCAAGATCACAGAAAAGTTAGAATTAAATGACAAAGACTTTAAAGCAGCCATCATTGAACTGATTCAATGAGCTGTTACAAACACATTTGAAACAATTTTTTTAAAAAATAGAAAATCTCAGCAAAGAAATAAAAAGTCTCAGTAAAGAAGTAGAAGACCTAGAAGTTAAGCAAATGGAAATTTTAGAACTGAAAATACAAAAGCTAAAATTTTATAACCCCATGGATGAGCTTCAGCAGAATGCATGAGATACAGGAAATTAGTGAACTGGAGAGACCAATAGAAATTACTCAGTCTGAAAAAACAGAAACAAAACAAAGCAAATTCATGAATAGTCCTATGGGACTATAACAAAGGATCTTCCATTTGTGGAAGATCTAACACTCTTCAGAGTATTAGAAGAGGAGAAAGAACAGGGCTGGAAAATGACTAAAAAAATAATAGCTGAAAACTCCATATTTTATAAAATCTGTAAACCTACAGATCAAGAAGTTAAGCAAACTTCATGCAGGATAAAGGCAAAGAAATCCACACTAAGACACATCATAATCAAACTTATTGAAACTAAAGACAAAGAAAAAAATCTTAAAAACAGTGGGAGAGTCATAGCATCTTACCTATGAAAGAAATACAGTTCGAATTCAGAAACTATGCAGAAGGAAGTGGCTCAACCAGTTTTGAGTGTGAAAGTAAAATAATGGCTGGCCAGCCATTATAGGATTATGACCACAGTCCTATACCCAGCAAAAATATCCTCCAAAAATGAAGGAGAAATCAAGTCATTCTCAGATAATGGGAAATTAAGATAACTTGTTGTCAGCCAACCTACCCTAAAAGATGGCTAAAGAAACTTCTCCAAACAGAAAGGAATTGGGGGAAAAAAGGAATCTTGGAATATTAGTAAAGAGAGAACACAGTAAGTAAAAATATTGGTAAGTGCAACAGACTTTCCCTCTTCTCTTCCTTTTACTAAATTACAATGGATAGTTGAACCAAAGATTATAACATTGTCCAAGTGGTTCTGAAAGTATATGAAAGAAATATTTAGGACAATTGCAAATAAGAGAGGATCCAGGTATGTAAAGGGAGCTAAAGTTTCTACCTTTTCTTCACACTGGTAACATAATGGCACCAGTGGAAGTTGTGTATGTATAATGTAAAACCTACAGCACCTACTATAGAAGCTATACAAAGAGATATATACTCAAAATTACTATATTTAAATTGAAATGGAATTGTAAAGATACCACTTTCTCAACAGTTGATAGAACAAGTAGAGAGAAAACTAACGAGGATATAGAAAAACTCCCAACAACGCCATCAGCTGAGAGAATCTAATTGACATTTGCAGCATACTCCACCCAATAGTGGAACATGTGTCATTTTTTTTTTAAGATTTATTTATTTGAGAGAGAGAGAGAGAGAGAGCATGAGCAAGCAGAGGGGGAGAGAGAGAATCTCAAGCAGACTCTGCACTGACAACACACGTCCTTTTTAAGGGTCCGTGGAACATATACNTTGATAGAACAAGTAGAGAGAAAACTAACGAGGATATAGAAAAACTCCCAACAACGCCATCAACTGAGAGAATCTAATTGACATTTGCAGCATACTCCACCCAATAGTGGAACACGTGTCATTTTTTTTTTAAGATTTATTTATTTGAGAGAGAGAGAGAGCATGAGCAAGCAGAGGGGGAGAGAGAGAGAATCTCAAGCAGACTCTGCACTGACAACACACATCCTTTTTAAGGGTCCGTGGAACATATACCAAGATAGATCATACCCTGGGCCATAAAACAAACTACAGCAAATTTAAAATAACTGAATTCATATAGAATATGTTCTCTGGTCACAATAAAATTAAATGAAATCAATATCAGAAAGATACCCGGCAAATCTCCAAACAAATGCTTGGAAACTAAACAATGTATTTGTGAATAATTCATGTATCAAAGAGGAAATCACAAGGGAAAATAAAAAACAAACTAGGTGGAATAAAAATGAACAACATATCAAAATTTGTGGGACACAGCTAAACAGTATTGAGAGAAATTGATAGCAATAAATGCATACATTAGAAAAGAAGAAAATTCTCAAATCAATAACCTAAGCTCCCCTTTTAAGAACTGAGAAAAATAAGAGCAATATAAATCCAAAGCAAACAAAAGGAAACAAAACTAAAAAGCAGAATCAATGCAATTGAAAACCAAAAAGCAATAGAGAAAATCAATGAAAGATCTGGTTCTTTAAAAAGATTAATAAAATTGATAAACACCTAGGAAGACTCAAAGCTAAAAAGAAAGAAGACCCAAGTTACCAATATCAGGAGTGAAACAGGAGTATCATTACAGACCACTCCAACATCAAAAAGATGGTAAAGGAATATTACAAACAATTCTATACATATGATTTTTTAATTGAAATATAATCGACGTATAACATTATATTGGTTTCACGTATACAACAGAAGGACTCAGTATTTATATATATTGTGAAATAATCACCATAGAAAGTTTCACTAAGGGGCGCCTGGGTGACTCAGTGGGTCAAGCGTCTGCCTTCAGCTCAGGTCATGATCTCAGGGTCCTGGGGTTGAGCCCCGCATCGGCATCGGGCTCTCTGCTCAGCAGGGAGCCTGCTTCCCCCTCTCTCCTCTGCCTGCCTCTCTGCCTACTTGTGATCTCTCTCTCTGTGTCAAATAAATAAAATCTTAAAAAAAAAAAAAGAAAGTCTAATTAACATCCATCACTATTACATAATTACACATTTTTTACAAACATAAATTTGACAATTTAGATGAAATAGACCAATCATTTAAAAAGTACAAATTACTACAGCTCACCTAATGCAAAAAAAAGTGGGAAAACTTATACCTATTAAGGATTGAAGATGTAATTTTAAAACTCCTCAAATAGAAATATCCTGACCAAGTAGTTTTGCTGGAAAATTCTAATGAATGTTTAAAGAATAAACACTAAACACTTCACAATCTCTACCAGAAAATAGAAGAAAGGACAATTCCCTATTCATTTTTAAAGCTAGTATTACCTTAATCCCAAAACCAGAGAAAAACAATACCAAAAAGGAAAACTGCAGACCAATATCCCTCATAAATACAGACATAAAAAATTTTAACAAAATACCAAATAGAACTCAGTTAAAAAGAATTATATACTATGAACAAATGGGGTTTGTTGCAGAAATGCAAGACTGCTTCAGTATTTGAAAAACAAAAACTTTTGCACTATGGAAAACATTTTGCAGTTCCTCAAAAGGTTAAACACATAATTATGATATGACCCATCAGTTCCACTCCTAGGTATAGACCCCAAAGAATTAAGAACAAGTACTTAAACAAATGCTTGTCTAAAAATGTTCATAGCAGCATCATTCACTAGCCAAAAAGTGAGGACCACCAAAATCTCCATCAGCTGGCACACAGAAGGCAGTGAAATATTATTCCACCATCAAAAGAAATGAAGTACGGATACATGTTACAACATGACGGACCTTGGAAACATTATGCTAAGTGAAAGAAGTCAGACACAAAAGGCCACATGTTGTACTCATTTCATTTATATGAAATGTCCAGCATAGGAAAATACACAGAGACAGAAAATAGGTTACTGGTTGCCAGGGAATAGAGGTAAGGAGAGAATTTAGGACAAACTGCTAATAGGTATGGGGTTTCTTTTGGGGGCGATGGAAATGTTGGGGAATTTGGTGGTTGTGATGGTTATACAACATAGTATATAAAAATTTTTTTTAAAACCCGGTATCTATATTTTTTCTAAGATTTCATTTAGTTATTTGAGAGAGATCACACACATGAACAGGGGGAGAGAGAGAGAGAGAAGCAGGCTCCTTGCTGAGCAGGGATCCCGACACAGGACTCCATCGGTCCCAGGACCCCGGTCATGACCTGAGTCAAAGGCAGACGCTTACCCAACTGAGCCACCCAGGCATCCCTGAAGTCTACACAATGGTGAATTTTAAGTTATATGAATTATATCTCAATTAAATAAAACTTTGGCTTTGTGAAAGTCCCTGTTAAGAGGATGAAAAGTCAAGCTATAGACTGGGAGAAAATATGTGCCAACTGTACCTCTGATAAAAACTAGTATCTGGGCTATATACAAAGCTCTAAAAACTCAACATCAAAAAAACAAACAATCCAAGTAGAAAATGGGCAAAAGACATGAAGCGACATTTCACCAAAGAGCACATACATATAGTAAATAAATACATGAAAAGATCTTCAACAGGATTAAATGCTTCGTCAGTGCAAATTAAAATTATAATGATATCACTAAATAACCATAAGAATGGCTGAAATAAAACATCTGACAACATCAAATGAAAGTAAGGATATAGAGAAATTTGATCACTCATTCATTGCTGGTGGGAATGTAAAATTATACAGCTACTCAGGAAAATGGTTTGGCAGTTTCTTTAAAAACCAAACATATAACTATCATATGACCCTGCAATTGCACTTAGCCATTTGTCCTGGAGAAATGAAAGCTTAAGTTCACACAAAAACCTATATTCAAAGTTTATTGTACTTTTCTTTATAATAGTCAAAACCTGGGAAAACCCATATGTCCTTCAATGGATGAATAATTAAACTGTAGTAAACTATACCAACTACTCAGCAACAAAAAAGAAACAAATTATACACTCATTTGACACACCCAACAATCTGGATAAATCTCCAGGGAGTTATGCTGAGTGAAAAGATCCAATAAAAATAGTTACATACTATATGATTCCATTTATGTAACATTCTAGAAATAACAAAGTTATAGAAATGGAGAACAGATTAGTGGTTACTAGGTATTAATGAGGGAATGGGGGCAGAACAACATGGGTATGGCTATAACAATACAAGGGGAGCCTGGGTGACTCAGTCGGTTAAACATCTGCCTTTGGCTCAGGTCCTGATCCCAGGGTCCTGGGATTGAGCCCCGAGTCAGGCTCCCTGCTCTGCGGGAAGCCTGCTTCTCTTTCTCTCCCACTTGTGCTAACTCTCACTCTCTCTCTCTCAAAGAAGTAAATAAAATCTTTTAAAATTTAGGAAAAAAGGCCAATACTAGGGATCTTCATGGAGATGGAAATGTTGTCCCGACTGTATCAGTATCAGATTCCTGCTTATAGAGGCACCTGGGTGGCTCAGTTGGTTAAGTGTCTGCCTTTGGCTCAGGTCATGATCCCAGGGTCCTGTGATGGAGCCCCACATTGGGCTCCCCACCCAGCAGGAAGCCTGCTTCTCCCTCTCCCTCTGCCTCTGTCTTGCCACTACCCCTGTTTGTGCTCACTCTCTGTCTCTCTCTGTCTGTCAAATAAATAAAAAATATTTTAAAAAAAAAAGCATCCTGCTTTGTGATATTGTACTATATTTTTGCAAGATGTTACCATTGGGGGAGACTGGGAAATAGGATATCTCTTTATATTTTGTCTAATAACTAATGTGAATCTATAATTAACTTGAAAATTAAAAGTTGAATTAAAATCTTAATTAACAGCTGATAATGACAGTAGCCCACAATTATTGAGTATTTAATACTAAGCATGGTTCTAAGCACTTGATCCCTGCTCATGCTTGCTCTCTCCCTCTCTCTCTGTCTGTGTCAAATAGATAAATAAAAATCTTTTAAAAAGAGAGAGAGAGAGAAACCAATAACTCAAGAGATGAGGATTTGGAAAAGAGAAAGGGAGAAATTTATTTAGGGTGCCAGCAGACAGAGGAGGTGGCAGATTCAAACCTTAACAACTAACCTCTCTGCCTGCAAGATGGACACCCAGAGTTTTATAGGGAGAGGTTCAAGGGATACATGCAGAGAACAGGCGGAGAGCAGGTGATCATGGGTGGGAGGTGCTATATGTTCAGCAGTGATTATGGGCCGGGGAGGGGACAGGCCCTTCCAAGGCATTCTGTTGCTCTCAGGGTGTTACTGGCCTGCCAGTTGGAATGTTCCAGTCATTGCCAAACACCTTCATCAATGCCTCAAGAAAGTGTGATGAGAAATAAGAACAATGGGCTTTATTTAGAATGTGAGTTAAGCAGTCTTGTCGATTTCTAGTTTTAAGTGTTGGGTTCTGACAAGGACAGACATTAGTCCCATTCAAGAGATGAGAAAACTGAGGGTCAGAGAATAAGTAACTTGCCCAATGTTACATAGTTAATAATTGGTAAGAATGTGATTTAACTTCAGGCCCCCTGGCTCCAGAGTCTATGATCTTAACTACCATGTTAATAATCAGGCAACTTGGCATACTCAGACTTAACTTTCCTTGAAATCACTTCCTCAGTCCTACTCACCTGAGGATCAGTAGCTACTGCCCCCTTCAGGCAGAGCATTGTTGCACAGTTATCACGATGCCTGCTACTCTTATTCAAGAGAGCCCAGTTCACGTCATCCATGGATGTATGTTACCACCAAGTCCTGTAGACACTTAAGTTTTAGACCCTGGCATACAACATCACCTTGTGCCCTCAAAATGAAAAAAGCCATGGGGAGGGGAAAAATATATATTAAAATTACATTGATTTAAACTTAACAAAGAAGAACCATTAGAATAATATGAAGTTTGAATTATAGAATATTATTAAAATGACTATAATAAAGCATGTGCAGATAGGAACTGCTACTGCAGCATAAGTTGTTGATTTCTAAAAAATAAGGGGTGCCTGGGTGGCTCAGTTGGTTAAACTTCCGACTCTTGATTTCCGCTCAGGTCATGATTTCAGGGTCGTGAGACTCAGCCCTGCATTGGACTACAGGCTGGGCGTGGAGCCTGCTTAAGATTCTCTCTCCCTCTCCCTCTGCCCCTCCCCCTCCTTCCAATCTAAAAAAAATTTAAATTTAAAATAAAACAAAATCTTCCTCTGGGGCAGTTCTTCTCATGCTATTAATTACTTAGTTCATCCCTCTTCCTAACTAAGGGCTGTTAGTCTCCCTTCCCTACCTCACCCCACTGTAGTAGCATTCAGTGTCCCTCATATATCCCCTGCTCATTTACCTTTCCCCTAGAAGGACAAGGTCATTTTCAAGCACTGTCTTTTTCTTTTTAAGATTTTATTTATTTTAGAGAGAACAAAAGTAATAACAGAGAAAAAGAGGGACCACAGAGGCAGAGGGTGAAGCAGACTTACCACTGAGTGGAGAGCCTGATGTGGGGCTTGATCCCAGGACCGTAAGATCATGACCTGAGCCAAAGGCAGAGGATTAACCCACTGAGCCACCCAGGTGCCCCTCTTAGGCACCTTCTGCCTGAAAGCTTTCTCTTGGCTCCTCTATAGGGAGCAAGCCCGAAATGCCAGGACAGTTAACACCCCCAGGGAGCTGCCACCATCCAGTGATGGATGAGAACTGGAAGGTACACACCAGTCTTCCTGCCCTTGGATAGGGCAACTCATGTTCCCAGTGGATCCCAATAGGATTGAGGCCCGGTTACCCTCCAGTTCACTAACACCCTTTAGTCCCTTCTTTCCTTCCTTGTTTCCTTCTTTGTGAGTGCTGTCTGGAATCCCTTCCCAAACAAACCATTTGCATTAAAATCTTTGTCTTAGGTCTGATGAATGCCCACCCTAGCCTAAGATACCCATCCCAGGAAAGAGAAAGAGGAGGGAAGGGAAAGGAAGGAAAGGGAAGGGAAAGGGAGGGGAAGGAAGAAAAGGAGTCTCTCTTTCTTGCTTTCAGAGTACTTGGTCAGATGTTATTAATAGAACCACCACACCTTTTTTGTGTGTGGCTAGAGTTTGCATGCCTGTCTTTTTTCATCCTTTTATCTTAACCTGTTTCTTTACATGTAAACACATCTTGTAGACNGAGGGGAGGGAAGAGGAGGGGAGGGGAGGGGAGGAGCGGAAAGAAAGGAAAGATGTCTTTAAAAACACAGCATCACTCAGGAGGAAAGTGAAGATCAGTTGCGTTTCTTGTCCACTGAATAGGATTAACCTGGTTGGTTTTAGATGGAGATAGAAACTTCAGCATTAAAATAAAAAGGAAGGTGAAAGCAAAAACATCTGAAATCCCAGTTCATACCATTTCCTCCTTACCTCTGAATTCATCTAAGTCTGAATTTCCAATCACTTTACACTAATGAGTTTGCTCTCTACCCTGGGGCTCTGGTTACTCCTTAAAGGACAATTGTTATGGACTGAATTGTGTCTTCTCAGCCTCCCCCCAAAATCATAAGTTGAAGTCCTAACCCCCAATGTGACTGTATTTAGAGATAGGGCCTGTAAGGAAGTAATGAATCATAAAAGTACAATCTTAATCCAATAAGACTGGTATCTTTTTTTTAAGATTTTATTTATTTATTTGTCAGAAAGAGAGAGAGCAAGAGAGAGCGCAAGCAGGGGGAGTGGCAGGCAGAGGGAGAGAGAGAAGCAGGCTCCCCACTGAGCAAGGAGCCCAATGTGGGGCTTGATCCCAGCACCCCGAGATCTTGACCTGAGACAAAGGCAGACACTTAACCAACTGAGCCACCCAGGCATCCCAAGACTGGTGTCCTTATAAGAGGAGGAAACACCAGGAGTGTGTGTGCACAGAGAATAGACCAGGTGAAGACACAGTGAGAGGGTGACCGTGTATAAGCCAAAGACAGAGGCCTCAGGAGAGACCAAGCCAGCTACCACCTTGATGTTAGACTTGCAACTTCCAGAGCTGTGAGAAAATAATTCTATTGTTTAAGCCACCCCATCCGTGGTATTTTTATGTCAGCTCAAGTAGACTAATACAGCAACCCTCAACAGATGATGGACAATATTTGATATGTATATGAATTTTCTACCTCCAGTCCTTTGAACCAACAATGGGAATGAATTCAATGTCCAAGGACCAAGTTTAGGCTCCCTCTCAAAGTTCTTGGGACAATGTAAGCCTGTGATTCTTTTAGGATTCTGTGGAAGGGAGGACAAGTGCTTAAATAATAACTGAGACCTATTTTCTGCCACATAAATGAGTGAGAGCTCAAAGCTGATGACATTTGGTTTAGAAAAGTAAGGACTATGAGTCAACAAAACCAAAAGGCAACCAACAGAATGGGAGAGGATATTTGCAAATATCTTATTAGCTAAAGGGCTAGCATCCAAAATCCATAAAGAACTTAACAAACTCAACACCCAAAGGACAAATAATCCAACCAAGAAATGGGCAGAAGACATGAACAGACATTTCTCCAAAGAGGACATCCAAATGGCCAATAGACATGGAAAAATGTTCAACATCATTTGGCATCAGAGAAATACAATTCAAAACCACAATGAGATACCACCTCACACCAATCAGAATGGCTAAAATTAACATCATGAAATGACAGATGTTGGTGAGGATGCAGAGAAAGGGTGGAACCGTTTTACACTGTTGGTAAGACTGCAAGCTGGTGCAGCTACTCTGGAAAACAGTTTGGAGNCAAAAGTTGAAAATAGAGCTACCCTATGACCCAGCAATTGCACTACTGGGTATTTACCCCAAAGATACAAATGTAGTGATCTGAAGGGGCACCTGCAACCAAATGTTTATAGCGGCAATGTCCACAATAGCCAAACTATGGAAAAAGCCCAGATGTCCATCGACAGATGAATGGANTGTGTGTGTGTGTGTGTATATATATATATATATATATATATATATATATATATATATAATGGAATACTACTCAGCCATGAAAAAATGAAATCTTGCCATTTGCAGTGACCCAATGGAACTAGAGGGGATTATGCTAAGTGAAATAAGTCAATAGGGAAAGACAATTATCATATGATCTCACTCATATATGGAATTTAAGAGATAAAACAGAGTATCATGGGGAAAAGGAGGAAAGAATAAAACAAGACAAAGTCAAGGGAGACAAACCATAAGAGACTCTTAATCTCAGGGAACAAACTGAGGTTTGCTGGAGGGGGGTGATGGGGGGGATGAGGTAACTGGGTGATGGACATTGAGGAGGGCATGTGATGTCATGAGCACTGGGTGTTATATAAGACTGATGACTCACTGAACTCTACCCCTGAAACTAATAATATATACTGTATGTTAATTAATTGAATTTAAATTTTAAAAAAAAGAAAAAAGAAGGACTATGACATCTTATACCTTGGTGTCATGGACTCATTAATAGCTGCAACTGATGGAGCGACTGAGTGGCTCAGTCAGTTAAGTGTCTGCCTTGGGCTCAGGTCATGATCTCAGGGTCCTAAAATCCAGCCTCAAGTTAGACTCCCTGCTCAGTAGGGAATCTGCTGCTCTCTCTCCTGCCCTCCCCCTGCCGACTTATGCTCTCTCTCTCTCTGTGTAATAAATAAATAAATAAATAGATAGATAGATAGATAGATAGATAGATAGATAGATAGATAGATAGATAAATAGATAAATAAATAAATAAAATCTTTAAAATAAAATAGCTGCAACTGATTGTATAGGAAACTGAGATCAAGTCATGTTCTCCATCATCTCTCATAGGTTTCCGCCTAGAGATACTCAGGCAAATTAGTTCCAAATTATGGTAATTTTGTACTACATATATTTATAAAAAAGAAGAAACACATTTGCCTCTTCTATTCCCTTTTCCTCAAGCACAAATTTAAATACAGAAGAAATAAAGCAGTTATGAAGAACTCCCTCTTTCTGTACTTTGTTTTTCTAACGTTGTATGTTATTTCACAACATTGATAACATGGTATGATGACCAAAAACAAGCTGGGCTTTTTCATTTCAACTTAATTCTTGGCTTCTGAACAATAGTGGGAACAAAGCCCATAGGAAAATTTGTCCAGGCAGGCACATTGTTGATACTTACTAAGGAGTCTGCTAGAACTGATAGCAGACCTCTTGATCTTTTTTAAGAGGTAAAAACAAACATCTTTCTCTTTTAAAAGAAATGTCTTCCCCTGTTTGCTAATTTTGAATTTCTCCATCTTGAAATTTTCAGGTACATACCAGAAATTGTCCTCTGTGAGATTTCCTCCTCTTTTTTTCTTTATTGAGTTATAATTAACATATAACATTATGCCGAGGTTTCTTCTTAATTGCCAGCAAGATTTCATGAAATTAGCACCTCCTGTATACCTTCACCTTGCCCCTAGCTGGGGAACTCTCATCAAATTGCCACGGAAGTAAATAAATAAATAAATTTCTCTTCGTGGAAGAAGATGGTCAATGAACTCAACTGTGTTTTCAAAATTGCCCTCATCCTAAGGCTGTTTTTCTGCCCTTTATAATTTTCTGCATTGTGAACTTTAACAGAAAAAAAAAATGTCTTCAGTAGAATTCTTGTACCCCATTTAAACAGAAAGTTCTTGAATATCTTTCCATAATAATGCAACTGGAGTCCTCAGGGGCTGATAGAAACATTCAAAAGGACAGCTTAGCTTATTACCACGTCCTCTCACAGGTCCTAAGTGTAGGCACTTTGATTAAGTATCAGTAGCAAAGTAATGTGAGAATGTGACTTCTGTGTAGATAACGTTAAGGAAGAAACAGTGCAGGGCAGCCTGGTCAGCTTCTCTCCTTCCTTGAATGGCCCAAAGCTAGCTATCTCCTGATGTGATGGGGAAGATGAACCCTGTGCTGTATGAAATAGAAAAGAATTCACAATAAAAACCAGCAAGTACTATTATAGTACATACATATATATGGTTTTATTCAAAGAATCTGAAGTAAACCATCACCTTGATGTAAAAAACCAAACATCATTTGCCATATACACACATCCACAGACCCAACTGTACTAATACATTTTTTAATTTGGTCACTTAGATAAATCTACTAAAGGAAACAAAATGCAAAGATCTATTATTTCCTCCCTCTATTTCTTCTGCTTTCAACCCCAGACTCAACCCCAGCTCCCAGCACTGAGCCCCGACACAACCCCCTGCTACTGGCCATCAGACAGATCCTCTTCATTGTACCTGAGCCAGAGCCTTCTCTGGTGGTCCCATGCAACTCCCAGCATGCTGTGAGAGTGCAGTGTTGGGATGAGCAGGAGCTTTTCCAGGTCCCATCTGTCCAGAGCAGCACTATTGAGTAGAAATACAATGTGCACCACAAATGCAGGCCACACGCAATGGAAAGTGTTCTAATGGCCACTTTGAAAAAAAAGTGAAAAAGAAATAGGCAAAATTAATGTTAATATATCTTACTTCTTTATTAAAGTGTAATTAATATGCAATGTAGGTAAGTTTCAAGTGTACAACATACTGATTTGACATTTCTGTATTTCACTCAGTGCTCACTGTGGTAAGTGTAGACACCATCTGTTACCATGTGACATTGTTGCTGAATTATTGATTATATTCCCTATGCTGTACTTTTCATCTCTGTGATTTGCTTATTTTATAACTGGAAGTTTGTACCTCTTAATTCCCTTTTTTTATTTTGCCCATTCCTTCCACCTTCCCTTTGACAACCACCAGTCTGTGTTCTGTCTTTAAGAGTCTGTTTTTTGTTTGTTTGTTCATTTTGGTTTTTTAGATTCCACATATAAGTGAAAGCATATGGTATTTGTCTTTCTCTGTCTGACTTATATCACTTAGCATAATACCCTCTAACTCCATCCATATTGTCACAAAGGCAAAAATCTCATTTTTTATGGCTAAGTAATATTCCTACGAGTGTGTATGTGTATCTTATTTAACTCAATTTATCCAAAAGATGATCTTTTATACATACAATACAAAAATTATTAGTGAGATATTTTACATGTTTCTTTTTTATAATAAGCTTTCAAAATTTGGTGTATATCTTATACTTACAGTACATCTCTACCTGGATTAGCCGCTTTCAGGTATTCAACAGCCATATGGACCTAATGGCCCCATATTGGAGAGCATGGGCCCAGAGTACACAGTGGTCACCCATTCACAGAGGGGAGGGCAGGGGAAGTGGTGTTACCTTCAATACAGTAGCCAGTCATGCTTTGGGAAACACTGCCACTGGATTTTCCACAGCCCAAATTCATAATATCAAGGGATCTCTCTAGACTGAGATTCTGTAGTTGATCTTAGAACAGCCCGTGATTGCCTCAGAGGTATTTCAGGAATTCCGGATGAGTAACTGATTACCCCATTTTAAAACAGGTACTTCAAACTGGAATAGTCCTGGTGGGATACACTTTGGTCTGGATTGCTGCACCTGTGGGCCATTGCTGAAACTACACAAAATTCTGGGCTAGAAGCTGAAGAGCACTTTGTTAGATACTGGATTTTATTTTTTTCCTCTTTCTCCAGGCAAATTCTGTGATTTTATAATCCAAGCTTTCAAAGTTGTTGATTGTCAACTAGCTGCCCCTGTAGTATTTCTACCATATTCTGATTCTGTTTTATTTCAAGCCATGTGCACCGTCAATATGGAGTGTGAAAAGACTTTAAAGCAGAAAGCCACTTTTTTTTTAAATTATCCTTACCACACGTAAAAATAGCCTGCATTCTGTCATCTCAAGTGAGGATTGTTTAGACTAGTCACACAGCTCTGCTCTTTGAATCTACTCAGTTCTGTTTCCATTGACAATATAGGTCTGGCCTAACTATGCCAGGTTGTTGTTGTGGTTTTTAAATGTTTTTCTTGAGATAAAGGAAACAATATTTAAATATGAAAAATAACTGGTTTTGAAGATTTGGGCATTTGTAGTCCAATGAGTCATAAAATGGTAGAAGTACATACTTTCATAGATGGTGAAAGAGAGGCCATTCAGGCAAATCTCTTATATTGTAGATGCAGACAATTTTCCTTAAAATAAAGTCTGGGGTGCCTGGGTGCCTCAGTCAGTTAAGGATCCAACTCTTGATCTCAGCTCAGGTCTTGATTTCAGGGTCATTAGTTCAAGCTCTGCATTAGGCTCTACACTGGGCATGGAGCCTACTTAAAATGAATAAATGAATGAATGAACGAACAAATAAATATTTATAAATATATGGTATTTTATATACTAATATGGTATATTAGTAGATGAAATAAATACATATATAACATATATATTTACATATAAATACATATGAAAGTCGATCTATATTTTAATCCAGAGATTTTTCAAAAATCAAGATATTTCAAGTCATTTACATTCTTAGGAAGTGATCATAATTTTAAATTTTTTTAATTTAATCCATTGCTTTAACAATCATTTATTGGGAATCTCATATGTGCTACAAGTCTGGTAGATACTGAGAACACACAGAAATATGATTTCATACCTGTTCATATTTATTCCAATGTATTATGATACATTATGATAGAAGTTTACACGATTTATAATGCTTTCAATAAACAACTAATAGAGTAACCAACATATTATTGTTACATACAATATATAAAGATTCTTTTATTTTGTGGTTAACCACAGTGGTAACATAACTAAACAAGAAACTACAACTTTAGCCAGAGACACTATAATAATTATAATAATGTAGCAGAAGACATTCAATGACAGATGGAAAGAAGACTTCTAACCAAGAAGGTTATTAAACCCCACAATGGCTTACCACAGAAGAGTGGGATCTTAATGTATAAATACAGGTTATTTCTTCATCCTTCAAGGTCCATTCAAGGCAGTGTACCTGCAAGCAATGAAAGACATTTCTCTGTTTGTTCTGGTAAATTTATTTTTTCCTATTTACAAAAGTAATTACAAGCATTTGGGACAATGTAGAGATAACATCTCACACATAATCCCACAGCTCTAAAGGTACCAAGATTAGCAATTTAGTATTCCTCATTTCTGTCTTATTTCCTTTACAGACATTGTCATTTCATATAGCTGAAGTCATGGTGTAAACACATTTTTCCTATTATTTTCACTTATTACAACATAACCATTTCATCTTTTTTTTTAAGATTTTATTTATTTGACAGAGAGAGACACAACAAGAGAGGGAACACAAGCAGGGGGGTGGGAGAGGGAGAGGAGGTTTCCCGCTGAGCCTGGAGCCCGATTCGGGGCTCGATTCCAGGACCCTGGGATCATGACCTGAGCCAAAGGCAGACACCTAATGACTGAGCCACCCAAGCGCCCCACCATTTCATCTTGTAAAGCATAATATTCATAAGCTCAGTGGTGGGACTATTCTGTGAGGGGTTAGTCCTTGTATTTTATCCCCCACACCATTCCTACAGCCTCTCTCTTCTTTGGGCTGCAAGACAAGGGGCCACCTTCTGGATAGGGTCAGAGCAGCGGTCAGTGCCGGATGTGAAAATAATGACACTGAATTATAGCTTTCTAAGTTTAAAAGCAATGTCCAAATGTAAACTTCCCCACACTCACACGCACAAAAAAATTAGAAAGCAAATGTATTCAGAGAAACCAGTTCCTTCCCCATCACCAAAATCCAAGATAGAAACACTCATCAAACCTGGGTAGGGTGGGGAAGAATTAAAGGAGAGTCCGTGGGGCTTAGAAGTTGGCCAAACTCCCTCACTCCTCACATTCCAGCTCCTGTGCCTATTGAACGAGGCAACAAATATGAGCAATGGAGCCCCCTCCCAGGGATGTTTGAGACCTAGAGTAGAGCAGAATGTGCCTTAACGGTCCTGCCTGGAATGCTGGTAGTTCCACCCAGACATGGGGGAATTTATAAGAAGCTTAAGAGAAGGAGTTTAAGAGTTTAAGGGAAGGGATGGGGGGACCCTGTTGGATGCAAGATTTTCCCAGGCCTTAAGAATGTTTACTTAAATATTGCCATGCAAAGGGCTCCAGTAAGCATCAGTGGGGCCAGGAGTAATTCCAGGTAGAAGGGTCAGCAGGTGGATGGGTCCACCTTCTTAACACATTCTAAAAAGAGACGTGCCTAAGCTAGGACACAGGTGGGGGCGACACCCCTCATTGGTCTCCCTTTAGGCATGTGAGCCTGAACGTGGTGTGGGGACAAACAGACTGCTTGTACAACTGGAGCTTGCTTAACTTCCAGCCATTTTGAGGAGGGCTGACAACACTAGCAGCTCAGTATCTGGAAGCTTTGTGGGACGATGAGTTTGGAGGTGGTATCCCCACTGTGGAGAGAGAAGAACTCCAGCTTCAGCCATTGTCATTTCTAGGACTCCAAGATCATTCACCAATCATATATGTCTCCACAAATATCAAAGATTTAGTATTCTTGATATTCTTTTGTAATTTAAGCATCATGAAATTCCGAACTCTTGCTATGTCGAATATGAAATTGCTAATGGCAGATGGTTTACAGAAAAAAAAAAAACCTAAAAGTTGTTGAATATCTGGCACATATGGCCAATCGATTTGTTGATTAAGTGAACATAAGGACACAAAAATATAATAAATTTCATTTGGGATCAGATTACCAGGATATCTAATATTTATGATGAATGTAGTTCATGGAAAAGCATTGCTCTATGAAATAATTGTATATACTTAAATTTAAGAGTCAGTCATTGTTGAGTCAGCTATGAATTTATCTAGATATTTTTAGTTTCTTTCTTTTTTTTTTTTTAAAGATTTTACTTATTCATTTGAAAGAGAGAGCACGGGGGGCACAGAGAGAGGCAGAGGGAGAAGCAGACTCCCCAGTGAGCAGGACCTTGGGATGATGATGCAAGCTAAAGGCAGAAACGTAACCAACTGAGCTATCCAGGTGTCCCTAGATAGTTTTAATTTCTGTGATAGTTGCATAGCCTATACTATCTTTAGGGAAAATTTCCAAATGTTTATATTATACTGTAGAGATATACTTCTGTTCAAAAACCACCATTTTCATATCTCTTACTTATACTCCAATGATATGGTAGTTTGTGAAGAAAAAAAAAGTATTTTCCTGGATGTATTTTGAAGCAATTCATGGATAAGTTTTTAAATTTGCTTTTCATCTTCATGTAATCCTGGAAGTGGCTCTCAGATTAAATGATTGTCTAGTATATGAAGAAGACTTCCATTGGATAGCATTATGCTAATTGAATACTAATGAATCTGTAGTCCATTGGATTTTGAAAAACATTGTTAGCATTATTATATATTATCTCTAGAGTAAGGCAAACAAATTTAAAATCTTATGTATAAGAAAGCAAAAAATGAGGATTAAAATACTTGGAACTACATAAATTACATAAGTTCCAACAAGAGAAATTTTAGAGTAAATATGAAAAGCCCTAAAAAGTTAGGGCTTTGACTGAGCAATTCCATCCTGGTGTTGCAGGATTGCAGAGTTCTTGTCTCACAGAGTCGAAGACTGAATCTCATGGAACCAAAAGGGTAAAGTGAAGTGAAAGTTTACTAAGTGAAGGTGAAAGCAGAAAGGAAAGAAAAAGCTCTCTAGAGTGAGAGGGGTCCCAAATGGGTTGCCACTGAGGGCTTTTAGGGGCAGTCTTTTATTGAGAACTGACTGGGAGGCTTGTGGCCTTGACATTCTTGTGCCGTCTTGATTTGTTCCCTTATCTCTTGTTCAGCTCTGTCTCAGCGTTTCCACCTGCCGGGAATAGTTTCAGAGCCTGGTCACGGGAGTCAGGGGCCTCCCAGCTCTCCAGCCTATACCTTAACCTCTTCCCTACTCACAGGACAGGACCTGTGGGCAGAAAGAGCTATACTGCGATTGTGAGGACTGACTGATTGTTACTTTTTAATGAGTGTGGGTTAAGGATAGTGCAAGCCTCCAAGGAATCTAGAAGCAAGGTTTTCAGGAACTTGAGGGGCCAGCTGCTGCCAAGACAGCATTACTTTTAAACATTAAGGCACTATGGCAGCCAAGAGTTCCTTGAGGAAGGTCATGCTCTGCACGCTTCTGATATCTATCAATGGACTACAAACTCTAAGGAGATTTTAATTTAAGCTACATTTCTTTTGCCCTTATTTCCCACATCACTGGGGTTATATCCTAAAACTATTCATGGGCATGTGTAAAAGTTATTAAGGGGCACCTGGTGGCTTAGTCGGTTAGGCATCTGCCTTCAGCTCAGGTCATGATCCCAGGGTCCTGGGATCAAGTCCTGTGTTGGGCTGTCTGCTCAGCAAGGGAGCCTGCTTCTCCCTCTGCCTCTGCCCCTCCCCCTGTGATCTCTCTCTTTCTCTCTCTCTCAAATAAATAAAATCTTTAAATAAAGAAATATAGTAAATAAAAACTTATTGAGGATGAGCTTCACTGGGGCATCTGGGTAGCCCAGTCAGTTAAGAGTTTACCTTCGGCTCTGGTCATGATCCCAGGGTCCTGGGATTAAGCCCCACATTGGCCTCCCTACTCATGGGGAGTCTGCTTCTCCCTCTCCCTCTGCCTGCTGACCTGTCTGCTTGTGTTCTCTCTGTCAAATAAATAAATAAATCTTAAAAAAAAAGAATGAGCTTCATCAACATTAGAATTCATAACATAAAAATTAGAAATGATGTGGTATATTTACACATATTATGGACCAATCCTATGATAGAATACTATGCATATTTTATATTCATATGAATATAAGAGTGTCTTAGATATAATAATGTTTTGGAAGAATATTTAGTGGGGCACCTGAGTAGCTCAGTAGGTTAAGTGTCTGTCTTTGGCTCAGGTTGTGATCCCAGGGTCCTGGAATCAAGTCCTATGTTGGGCTCCCTGCTCAGCTGGTAGCCTACCTCTCCTTCTCCCTCTGCCACTCCCCCTGCTTGTGACCTCTCTCTCTCTCAAATAAATAGAATCTTAAAATAAAATAAGAATATCATAGTGATATATTTTACATGTCATACCAAAAAAGAATAGAGAAAAACAAATTTATAAAACCACTGGACTTTATGATTTCATTTTTGGGTAAAATGTACAGACATATGCATAGAAAAAAAAGACTGAAATTATGATATAAAATATTAATGGGTGTTACCTCTGGGTCATATGCTTATAGATTTTTATAATCTTTTTTTGTATTTTTTCCATATTCTACAATGAGTAGGTATTCTTTCTATGATCATCTTTTCAAATTTATTTTTATTTATTTATTTCTCATAGGGAGAGAGAGAAAGAGAAAAAGCACACAAACTGGGGGAAGGGCAGGCAGAGGGAGAAGCAGACTCCCCTGCTGAGCTGGGAGCCTGCTGCGGGACTTGATCCCAGGACCCTGGGATCATGACCTGAGCTGAAGGCAGATGCCTAACTGACAGAGCCACCCAGGAATCCCTCAAACTTATTTTTAAAAAACTCTCCACGTTACCTGTTTTACTGAATTTAAAGTAACGATTTTATATAAAAGCAAAAACTCAATAGTTTAAGAACAAAAACAGTCTTTAGTACAAGCTAGAGAGATTGTCGTAAAAAATGAGGAAAGCATCACTTATAAACATGCAAGAGAGCATTAAAAGGCAGTGATTCTCTCTGCCCCACCTCTCTGGAAGTTAAGTGCCTATCTATGGAGAATCAGTAGAGTAAGGGTATAATTTTTAAGTATTAGTAATGATTAATGGGTTGTTTTTTAATTTTCCTTTAAGACAGTTTGCATAATGAGGAAAATTCACCAAGGATTTTAAACCTTGGCTTGATTCACCCAGCTCATCTTAGGGAGAAAGTAACTTTTCTACTTCCGACAGTCACTGAAAAGGATGCTGTGCTACCTTTTTTCTCCCTGGTGGAAGCAAGATAGGTAGTGTGTCATCTTAGTATATACATCCTGCTATTCAAGCATTCAGCAAGACAGAGTAGGGTATGAGCTGTTTCATTATGGATATGTAAAGTGGTGACTCACCTAATCCTTCCAGGAAAGAAATTTCTTAACAAATGACATAGCACTAGGCATCAGGTGTTACAAATCCCAGCTGTCATCCATAGAACTAATAATGATGTGGGAAACAAAGGCAAAAGAAAAATTAAACTTCCTTACTACCTACAGCCTACTGACAAGTCCTTGAAACAGGCAGAGTGACATTTCTCTAGGAACTCAGCTGCCTTGATGTCAATAGGGCAAAAGGCAATCTTAGCCCAACCCCCAGAATCCTGTAAGTCTACTTTAACATATAAAAATTCCTTTGGAAACTTCCTTTATGTCTACCCCCCCAAGATATATGTTGGCAATGATCCTCCAAGCATATGACCCACTGATACGCATCTGAAGGGTCTCATGACCAAGGTTTTATTAGACAGGAATAAATGACCTTTTCCCAACAATAGCTAGCCCCCTCAAAGTTGTGGACACCTTGCTTCCATCATTCCTTGGAGACTTTCGCTACCCCTGAGCCCCTCCCAACTTGAAAGTATATAATGGGCCACTCATGACCCAGCGCAACTCGTTCCGCCCATGGGTCCTGTCCCCGTGCTTTAATAAAACCACCTTCTTTCTTGGCCATCAGCTTTGAACCCTAACATCTTCCCTACATAAGCAGGATGTTATGAAAGATATCTTGGCAACTCCTATGCAGTAATGTGACTAAAGACCTAATATTTCTTTGATAACTTTTTCTTTTTTAAAGAGTAGCATTTCCAGGGCACCTGGGTGGCTCAGTTAGTTAGGTGTCTGCCTTCAGCTCAGCTCATGATCCCAGGGTCCTGGGATCAAGCCCTGCATCAGGCTCCCTGCTCAGCAAGGGAGCCTGCTTCTCCCTCTCCCTCTGCCCCTGCTTTTGTGTGCTCTCTCTCTCATTCTATCTCTCAAATAAATAAATAAAATCTTGATTTAAAAAAAAGGAATAATGTGAATGATAATAATTGTTAAGCAACAAAAGCCCATCTATCTGGCCCAACTCCTGCCCTCCCCAAAACAAAACAAAAACTAATACTGTCACCAGTAGACCCCAAGACCTGACCTTTACTGCTCACCTGCTTATACCCACTGACCTTTGTCTCACATTTTCCCTTAAGCTCTTTTTTTCCACCTTATCTCTTACTCTGGCAAAAGACCCAAAGAGCCATCAAAAAAAAAAAAAGAAAAGAAATCTTGCCATTTGCAACGACATGGATGGAACTAGAGGGTATTATGCTAAGCGAAATAAGTCAGTCAGAGCAAGACAATTATCATATGATCTCACTGACATGAGGAATTTGAGAAACAAGACTGAGGATCATAGGGGAAGACAGGGAAAAATGAAACAAGACAAAACCAGAGAAAGAGACAAACCATAAAAGACTTAATCTCAGGACACAAACTGAGGGTTGCTGGAGGGGAGGGTGGGTAGGAGGGATGGAGTGTCTGGGGGGTGGACATTGGGGAGGGTATGTGCTATGGAGAGCACTGCGTATTGTGTAAGACTGATGAATCACAGCCCTGTACCCCTGAAACAAATCATACATTATAAGTTAATAAAAAATATTTTTAATATTAAAAAAAAAAAAAGACCTGACGAGCCTCCGGTGAAGGAAACCGAAAGAACCTACCCCCCGAGCAGTGACAGCTGCCCAGATGAAGAGCTCCAGCAGCCCAGACCACCCAGACCAGTTCGAGCTTAACTCCTGACTCACACCTGCGCAGATGGACCATGGAGCAGCCCACGGAGTGACTGACACTACCCTTACTTCATCGTTATACTAAAATCCCCGTCCCAGGAGGAGCTCAAACCTCATTTACATGACGACATACAAGGTATTTATAGGCATGTGTTCTTAAGGTGCCGACTTGACCTTACGCCTGCCTCTACATACAATAACAAGGCTCTCCTTTCTCAATATTCATCTTAACCCTAAATAAAAGGCACCCATTCACCCTTGCTTGGGGAGTCAGGGCTTTGGAAGTTATTCTGCATGATGGACTTATTTGCTGCAAATAAAGTTTCCTTTGTGTGATAACTGCACCTGGTTTAGTTTCTACCTGTGACTCACCAAGGAGCAAACTCTCTTTAGTTCAGTTGCAATGTGTACTAAACCTGTGAGGTGGTGAGAACCTCCTCCATTGAGCCCAGGGAAAACATTTGCCCAAAGTGCAGCTGATGAGGGAACAGAAGGCAAGCTGAGGACAAAGCAGAAGCTGACACCCCACAACCCTCCTCCCACCACCATGGGATATATGTGACATTCCTCAGGCAAATAGTTAACTTGTAGAGATCACAATCCTGCAAGACCTGGTCTCCCTCAGTTTACAAATGTCCTCGTGATTTACAAGGAGGAAGCTCTCTTATCAATAGCCTAACTTTCAGAGACCCATAACTCAGTTCCTGAAACCCTAACATCACCCTCCCCTCTATAAAATTGAGGGAGGCTGAGGCGGAAGGAAATGTAAATAAAGTTGAATTTCTTCTAAACCTAAAGCTCATTGGCAAGGAGGTATGATAGAAGGAGTGTGACATTCCACCAGGAAACCCCCACCTGTCTTCATGTTGGGACCTCGTTAGAGGGAAAAACAGCTTGGCTTGACAATAACTAGGTCTCCATTATCCTGAGAGTCTTCTTCCATATGACAGCCTTTCTGAACACTCGTTTGTCCTCACCTCCCCAGCTCCTGAGTATATAATCAGCCACTCCTCGGGATCCAGGGCAGTAGCTCGTTCTGCCCATGGCCTTGTCCCCGTCCTTTAATAAACCACCATTTTGCACCAAAGATGTCTCAAGAATTCTTTCTTGGTCATCAGCTCTGGACCTCACTTATATTCTAAAACTTCATCAAAGCCAATCTTAAGATGACCTACTATCTTCAAACTCTAAGAATTTTTCTCAGTTTCTTTTGTTTCCAGAGACATCTTAGGGATATAGAACCAGAGAATGTATAACACAGACAAAGAAGTCTTATCCAGGTAAATTCTCTAAGTACTATGCCACTTTCTGATCTTTAAGACATGAAACAAATGAAATGATATGAATGATGATTTTAGCTACATTAAACTTAAAATTTCTATATATCTGGAGTCTTAAAAACAAAGTAATCCACTTAAAGGAGGGAGAAAGTGTTTGCAAGGCAAAGCAAAAGGGATTAAAATCCATAATAAAGAACTCTTACAAAGAATATCAACCTCAACAAAAACGAGCAAAGATATAAACAGGTATATCACAGAGAAAGAAAACCCAATAGCAAAAACATGAAAAGAAGCTCTGCCACTATTCATTAAGAAATGCAGTTGGCATGACCACTGTGGAAAACAGTACAGTTTCCTCAAAAAGTTAAAAATAGAAATACAATACAATCCAGTAATTCTAATAGTAGGTAGTCACCCAAAGAAAATGAAAACACTAATTGAAAAGATATACACACCCCTATGTCTTTTGTAGCATTATTTACAGTAGCCAAGATATGGAAGCAACCCAAGTGTCTACTGACTGATGAATGGATAAAGGAGGAATGTCACTGAGCCATTAAAAAGAATGAGATTGTGACATTTGCGACAACATGGATGGAGCCAGAGGTACCATACTAAGTGAAATAAGTCAGACAAAGAAATATAAATACCATAAGATTTCACTTATATGTGAAATCTAAAAAACAAAATAAACAATAAAAAAAACAGAGACAAAATCAAAAATACAGAGAACAAATTGGTGGTTGCCAGAGAGAAGCGGGTTAGGAGGATGGGTGGAATAGGTAAAGGAGACTAAGAAGTACAAACTCCCAGTTATAAAGTTAGTAAGTCACAGGAATGAAAAGTACAACAGAGAGAATATCATCAATATTTTAATAACATTGTATGGTGACAGATGGTAACTACACTTACAGTGAGCACCTTGTAATGTATAGAATTGTCAAATCACTATGTTGTAGACTTGAAACTAATAGAACATTGCATGTCAACTATACTTCAATACTTCATAAAAAAAAGGAAATGCAAACTTATGTAATAAAAAGATCATTCATCTCCTTCCAGTTAGAAACAAAGTATAAAGTCTGACAGCACCAAGTATAGGAGAGAATGTTAGTTGCTGAGTTTAAATTGGTACAACCATTTGGAAACCAATTTGGCAATACCTAGTAAAACTGAAGATGTGATTACACCATGACCGAGGGCTATTATTTTTTTTTTTTTACTACAGAGAAACTTGCCCAACATATACACAAAGAACGTACAAGGATATTTACTATACCTTTTGAGATGGCAATAAATAAAAAATAAAAGCAGTCTCATTCTCTATCAGCTGGAAAATGAGTAAACAATATGTGATTATTCAGACAATGGATTTTCATAAGAAGTTAAAATGAGTAGATCATATCTACATGTATCAAGGTGGATAAATTTCAAAAATATATTAAGTAAAAATGAAATTAAAGATTTATTTATTTATTTCACAGAGGGAGAGAGATCACAAGGAGGCAGAGAGGCAGGTAGAGAGAGAGGGGGAAGCAGGCTCCCCACTGAGCAGGGAGCCCGATGCGGGCCTCGATCCCAGGACCCTGAGATCATGACCTGAGCCGAAAGCAGAGGCTTTAACCCACTGAGCCACCCAGGCGCCCTAGTAAAAATGAAATTAAACAGTAATAGGATACAATTGACATGATATAATTTGTATATAATTTTGCATGCATAAAACAATGTTAGATAAGTATATATATTATGTTATTTTTTATTTAGAAAAAAACATTCTTTTTTTAAGATTTTATTTATTTATTTGAGAGAGCGCGAGAGAGCATGAGTGAGGGGAGTGGCAGAGAGAGAGGGAGAAACAGACTCCCCGCTGAGCAGGGAAACCAATGTGGGACTCCATCTCAGGACCCTGGGATCATGACCTGAGCCAATGACAGACAATTAACCAACCGAGCCATGCAGGCACCCCTAGAGAAAAAACATTCTTAAGCAAAGATGATAAAATGTAAATATTTAAATTCAGAGTGGTGAGTAAATGGTTGTTTGTAATATTCCTGTATGTTTTAAATATTTAATAATTAAATAATTTTTAAGTTATTAATAAAGAAAATACTCAAATTTCTTTGGAGAAATATGAAAGCAAGGCATATGGAAGCAGTCTTGAAAGGCTTGAATTCATTAGTAGAGTTAATTTCATCCCTGTGATAAGTTCTTAATGTGAGAGTAAGTTCCAATTAAGCCCATAAAGATCCTTTTTCAAGTTTACATTCAGTGGTTAACCCTTTTTATTTCTCTCCCAAGGCATGTGTGACAAATAAAGTTTAAAGGGTTTCTCAAGTTTTCTTCCACCTTATAGTTACCGATCGAAAGACAGGGTCAGGCAGTGGGAGACTTGCTCATTCTGACTTCTAATTAGTATTTGTTAATTTTGCAAATTATTTGTCATTGCCATTTCACAGCCTCTCTGGGTTACTGATTTCAGCTGTTTGATTTTCTCTGGCATCGGATACATTTTATAAACATGTAAACAAAACATATTTTAAAGAAACCCAAACTAAAAAATACCTTTATGCCACCATTTGGTAACCATCACAGTAACTATTGGTTCAGTCAAGAATCCTCAATGGATGATTGGATGAGTAAAGTTTTGATGGGAAATGAGATATAATCTCAAGAGACACTTGGGTGACTCAGCTGGCTGGGCATCTAACTCTTGATTTTAGCTCAGGTCATGATCTCAAGGTTGTAAGATCAAGCCCCGCGGCCGGCTGAATTGGGCATGGAGCCTGATTAGGATTCCCCCCTCTCTAAAAAAGAAAAAAAAAAGATTTAATCTCAAAATATCTCCCCACAAATTACTTTTTAATTACAAAGAAAAAAAACGTAGTGACTTTACTATGGAGAAACCATGCAGACATCGCTTTAACATAAGTAACTGCAATTAACATCATGACTACTGGGACACATCAGTATATGTAGGACATGATGCACTAAGAACACAGCATTGCTTCTGTGTTACTCCTTTTTTTTTTTTTAGGATTTTATTTATTTATTTTATTTTAGAGAGAGTGCGCACGCACAAATGTGAGTGGCATGGAGGGACAGAGGGAGAGAATCTCAAGCAGACTTGCACTGAGCACGGAGCCCATGCAGGGCTTGATCTCATGACCCTGAGATCATGACCTGAGCCAAAACCAAGAGTCAGATGCTTAAGCAACTGATCCACCCAGGGGCCCCACTTCTGTATGACTCCTGCTCCAAATGCATGACCTGAGTCTAAGCACGAGGGACCATCAGACAAATTCAAATTGAGGGACATTCTACAAAGTAACCTGCCTGATGCTTCAAAAATGTTAGTCACAAAGAAAGCCTGAGGAATTGTTCAAGATAGAAAAAACAAGCAACATGGCAACTAAATGCAATTATGAAATCCCAGACTGCACTGGATCCTGGACCAAAATACTATTTTTCTTCTGCTTTGAATAATATCACTGGGTAATTGGTTGTACCTCGTTGCTTTTGTTAAGAAGCCCCAGAATACAAATTTAATATGAAATACTTTAAGTATCTGCACCATATAATGAGAATAAAGCTGTGAAGCTGCTGCCATCTCATCTTGCCACCCCATAAGAATGATTCAATTCAAGAAAGTAGTTCTCCATACTCTGCTCTCAAGAATTACGTACAAGTCTGTCATAGCAAGATTGACAGAGAATTTCTAATATTTATAGGCCTTGTCTACAGATTCTATATCTTAAATTTGGGGACTATTGGCAGGAAGTCCATTAGCTGATCTATTCTACCGTAAAGCTGAAAACCGAGAAAGAGAATTAATAAGGCTATCAGAACCAAATGACATTGGGTTTCACAGCTGCAATTAGAAACCCAGGAGGGGTGCCTGGCTGGCTCAGTCAGTTAAGCATTGGGCTCTTGGTTTGGGTTCAGGTTACGATCTCAGGGTCCTGGAATCAAGCCCCAAATGGGGCTCAGTGTTCACCAAGGAGGCTGCTTGCCCCTCTCCCTCTTGATTTCCTCTTGTTTCTCCTCCCTCTGCTCCTGCTTCCTCTCTTGCTCTCTCTCTCCATCTGTCTCAAGAATGAGTAAATAAAAAAATAAAATAAAAAATTCTTTAGAAAGAAAGAAGGAAAGAAAGAAAGAAAGAAAGAAAGAAAGAAAGAAAGAAAGAAAGAAAGAAAGAAAGAAAGAGTAGCAGTCAGTCCGGCCTTGGCTTTGATGCAATGAATTCTACTTCCTGTATCTTTTTTTTCTACGTCCTGTATCATTTAAACTTAGTGGAATTATTATGAAGATGGTTGCTATCCATCCCAATTTCTTGGATGGTGTTCTTTGTAATTGTATATATTGACTGCAATATATAAAGTGAGTTTTTAGCTTTAGTTAAAAGTTAGCTTAGGGGTACCGGGCTGGCTCAGTTTATAGTGCATGCAACTCTTAATCTCAGGGTCATGAATTCAAGCCCCACAGTGGGCGTGTAGCCTACTTAAATACAGTTTTTTAAAAACTAAGCTTATTTTTCATTAACCATGTGACTTGAAATTAATTACTTGGCTTTTTGTGTCAAAGAGCCTTCATTTGCTAAATGATAGGATCAGAAATTTCTCCCCTCTGAGATTCTTTCCAGTTCTAGTTGTGGATTATTCCAATTCTTTAATCAATAGTTAGATTATCAGTAAAAGTGGTATATTTCTTCTAAGACAAAAATAGAAAACCTATTTTCTTTAAAAGAAATTCCTTATGGTGGCTTATTTTATGAAATATGTTAGATGCATGAAATGTATAATTAAGAATAGAACAAACTTCCATGTACCCACCACCCAGCTAAAATATAGAACATTACAGTTTTTCATCTATCATGTTAGCAAAATCCTTAAGTTTGACCAAAAAAAAATCTTTTTGGCAAGTCTACAGGGAAACAGTCATTTTCATACATTGCTAATGGGAGCGCAGAAATGGTATACATTTATATATCTCCTTTTACAAGAAGAATTTGACAATATCTAGCACAATTACATATGCATTTCACCTTGGATAGCATGTAACTATAACCATATCTCAAAGATACACAGGCATAAATATGAAATGATGTGTGCACAAGGTTATTCATTGTAGTCTTTTTATCATAGCAAAAGGGTATAAACCATCCAATGTCCATCAATAAGGGAATGATTTAAGAAATACTAAAATATCCATATGATGAAATCCTATGCCTCTGTAAAAAAATTCTCTATAAAATGCTATGGAATATTTACAGTATGCTACCTGCTGTGTAAGAAAGAGGGACTATAAATGGTTGTATGTGTGTTATTTTTTAAAGTAGCAATAGAAGGATAACCCATTAAATGGCTACCTATAGTGGAAGAAAAAAAAAGGAAGCAGGAGATGTCAAATAAGCATAATGAAAAGATGCTCAACATTATACATCATTAGGGAATTGCATATTAAAACAACAGTGGTATACCACTACGTACATATTAGAATGGCTAAAATCCAAAACACTGACAGCACCAAATGTCAGTAGGGATGTGGTATAATAAGAACTGTCATTCATTTCTGATAGAAATGAAAAATGGTACAGCCACTTTGGAAAATAGTTTGGCAGTTTTTACAAAACAAAACATACTCTTACTGTATGATCCAGGAACTGCACCCTTTGGTATTTGCCCAAATAAATTAAAAACCTATCTACCCAAAACCCTACACATGGATGTTTAGAGCACCTTTATTCAGGATTGTTAAAACTTAGAAGCAACAAGATGTCCTTCAGTAGGTGAATGGATAAACAACCGTGGTACAATCCAGACAATGGATTATTACTCAGTTCAATAAAAAGAAACGAGCTATCAGGAGACAAGAAGACCTGGAAGAATCCTAAATGCATATTGCTGGGGTGTCTGGGTGGCTCAGTCGGTTAAGCCTCCAATTCTTGGTTTCAGCTCATGTTGGGCTCAAGTCCTAATGTCAGTGTCCTGAGGGCTTCTGGCTGAGTGCAGTCAGCTTGAGAATGTCTCTCCCTCTCCCTCTGCTTCTCCCTACTGCACTCGCTTGCTCTCTCTCCCTCTCAATCTTTTTTAAAAATGCATATTGCTAAGTAAAAGAAGCAAGTATGAAAAGGCTGTATACTCTATGATTGCAATTATATAGCATCTGGGAAAGGCAAAACTATGGAAACAGTAAAAAGGTCAGTGGTTGACAGTGGTTGTTGGGGAGGAGGAAGAAAAAAGGGAGGGTAAATCAGTGGAGCATAGGGGATTTTTAGGGCTATGAAACTGTTCTGTATCATATTGTGATGGTGGATACATATTATCATACATGTCTCGAACCCCATAGAATGTACAACACAAAGAATGAACCTTAGCATAAAACATGGTCTTTATTTTTTTTTAAGATTTTATTTATTTACTTGACAGAGAGACACAAGAGAGGGAGAGAGGGAACACAAGTAGGGGGAGTGGGAGAGGGAGAAGCAGGCTTCCTGCCAAGCAGGGAGCCCTACGTAGGGCTCGATCCCAGAACCCTGGGACCATGACCTGAGCTGAAGGCAGACACTTAACAACTGAGCCACCCAGGCGCCCCTAAGACATGGTCTTTAGTTAATAATAATGTATCAGTGTTGGCTCATCAGTTGTAACAAGTGTACCACACTAATGCAAGATGTTAATAAAGGGGAAAGTGTGGAGGATGGGGGGAGGGCAAAGGAGTATATTGGAGCTCTCTTCTTTCTGTCCATTTTTCTGTAAACCTAAAATTGCTTTCAAAAGGTAAAATCTAGTAAATGAGAGATGGAAGTAAACCTTTGTGAATGAAATTTGCAAATGTGGAACCTTGCAAATGTGGTTATTAAATGACTTTAAATCGCTTCTCGGCCTTTCGGCTAAGATCGAGTAAATGACTTAAAAACATAAGATAAGTTTTAAAAAATAAAAGAACAAAGCAATCCCTAAAAATCTAAGCCAAATTGATATAAGTGAGCTTAATTCTACATCAGGTTGATGGCACCACCAGAGAAGAGCTCTTTCGGGTGACCGTGAAAGCTATATTTGACTACATTTTTTGCGGGATATATTCTAAAGCCTGTAGAAATGACAAAGAAATCTTCATCCGTATTTAATTGTTTTAGTGTTAATTCAAACACTGTGATTGCTCTTTTGAAACTGTTATTTTAAAAAATACCTATGCACATATATTCTAATATAAATATTAATCATTAACAATTAACAATTATATAGTTGATTTTTCCTACCATATATTTAATCATATGTTGATCCTTCATGAAAACAAATAGTTATGTTAATGTTATAAATACAAAATTTTTAGCTTAAGAGAACAGAGATAAAATATAAAATAAAAAATTAGGTGAAATTTCTAATCTTCAGTTTAAATAGAAAATATCAGGGGCGCCTAGGTGGCTCAGTCATTAAGCGTCTGCTTTCGGCTCAGGTCAGATCCCAGGTTCCTGGGATTGAGCCCCGCATTGGACTCCCTGCTCATCGGGGAGCCTGCTTCTCCCTCTCCCCCCCCCCCCCCGTTTGTGTTCCCTCTCTTGCTGTGTATCTCTCTGTCAAATAAATAAATAAATAAATATTTTTTAAAATGCTTAAATAGAAAATATCAGTATGAACTCATTATTTACTTTTCTCTTTCAAAAAAATGGTTATTTTCCTTGTTCTGCTAACTGGAAAGATCTGGAATAATAATAACTTATCACTTATTAATAAGTTAATAATAACTTCATAGGGATGCAACAAGTAACCCTAGTGCCCAGAATGTAGTCTCAAAATACCAAGGAAGCAAATTCTATGTTGAAATAGCTAATTTCTGATATAGACTAGGAAATATACCTGGTGAATCTGGGGCCTGAAAACCAGGAAGCTACCAAACGCTGCAGGGTTTATGTCAAAATGACCTGGAGCCAAACTGAAGAAGCTCTGCTGGCTGAAATTGGCAACAATATTAGCATCAAAAAGAATAGTAAGGCACTTATCATATGATCTAATCAAGTAAAAGGATTCAGAGAAATGATTTCATCCTTAGGAATTTCTAAAAAAGTTAAATCAAATCTAGAGTGACAGGAAGCAGATCAGCAGTGGCTTAGGGCCAGGGTTGGGTTGGACTCACTGACTGCAAAGGGGAGCAAAGGAATTGTTTTGATGATGGAAATGTTTTATATCCTGATCGTGGTGGTAGTTAAATAGGTATATGCATTTTTCAAAACTCATTCAATTGTATTCTTTACATGGGTACATTTTATTGCACATAAATTATACTTGAAGATAATCTAGTTTTAAAGAAATAACCATTGCAATGGCTAAAAAAATATGTAAAAATCCTGCCAGAATTCTTAATAATTCTTTATTTTTTTAAAGATTTATTTATTTATTTGGGGGCAGAGGGGGAGAGAAAGAGGGAAAGAGAGTCATAAGCAGACTCCATGCTGAGCCACCCAGTCACCCCTTCATAATTCCTTTTTTTTTAAGATTTTACTTATTTATTTGTCACAGAAAGAGAGATGGTGTGTCCATGAACAGGGAGAGCACCAGGCAGAGGGAGAAGCAGACTCCCCGCTAGGCAGGGAGCCATACAGGAGCCCAGGACCCGGGGATCATGACCTCAGTCAAAGACAGATGCCTAACTGAGCCACCCAAACATCCCAATAATTCTTTTCAAAAAATCTTTTTGGTCACCAAATTATTAGGTTACCAGCTCATTATTCTAAAAATTGATATATGGAAATTATCAAACATATATTTCTTTTCCTATATGGGCTGGACTTCAAGGAACCTACATTGCTGAGGGAAAGTTCTTTATAGAAACACTGCTGTTAATAAATGCAGAGGAATGATAAAATTAGATTACCAGTTTTTAATCTTTTGTGAAATGATGGATCTAAGTAATGATTACCAAGGAGGTAATTACCATGAGGTTGACCGCATTTGAAAATACTGATTGCCAATCAGACATTATGTGCTTCCCAACATGATACAATAGATAGTATATAGCATCCTTTGTGAAATAGCCTTGCCTGAATAAATGAACCTGAATCTAAAACAAGCCTCTTGGTGGGGCACCTGGGTGGCTCAGTCAGTTGAGCATCAGCCTCTTGGTTTTGGCTCAGGTCATGATCTCAGGGTTTTGTAAGATCAAACTCTGCATCCGTCTCTGTGCTCAGTGTGAGAGACTGATTGAGATTCTCTTTCTCTCTGTCTCCCTCTGCCCCGCCCCCCCGCTCTCCAAAATAAATAAATAAAAACAGAGAGGGGGGCAAACCATAGGTGACTCTTAGCTATAGGAAACAAACTGTGGGTTGCTGGAGAGGTGGTGGGTGGGGGATGGGGTAACTAGGTGATGGGCATTAAGGAGGGCACTTGATGGAATGAGCACTGGGTGTTATATGCAACTGATGAATCACTAAATTTTACCCCTGCAACTAATAATACACTATGTGTTAGCTAAATTGAATTTAAATTTTAAAAAAAGAAGAAGAAAATAAATAAATAGATAGATGGATAGATAAATAAATAAATAAATCTTTAAAAAATAAAATAAAGCAAGCCTCTCGGGGCACCTGACTGGCTCCGTCAGTAGAGCATGGGACTCTTGATCTCAGGGTTATAAGATGGAGCCCCATGTTGGGTGCAGAGAATACTCAAAAAGTAAAATCTTAAAAAACAAACAAACCAAGCCTCTTAATCTAACTTTTTTATAGGACATACCATTCTATATTCATTAAAATGATAAAACTTGGTAAGTCTGATCTTAGTAAGCTTGATGAAGATGTGCAACGTTGGAAACTGTCTCATCCTACTGGTAGGAAGAGAGCAAATTGGTCAAACGCCCTTTGATTTTGACCATCTTTAACCCTAGGGGAAAATCACCTTGTTGCCACTAGATGGTGCTTATTGGCTTATTGGTTTATTGCATTGCCTTCTATTACCTTGCTTCATTTCTCTTATTACTTCTAGTGGATCTCTGGAGGAAAGGGTTAGAGTCTCACAGAGAAGTTGTAATCTAGTTCCAGGCAGTCATCTTGGCTGTCTCTCCTTTTTGGCTTTGCACACTGTTGGCCTTGGAGACACATTGCTGACGCCGCTGTCTCCCTAAGGCACTTACTTTATTCAGTTCCTTAACAATATCTATCTTTAATACTGTGTCAAGAGTATTTTCCTGAATATGCTCTTATTTATTTTCAATTAGACCATAATAAGAATAGCTACATTCTCTGTGTTTTTTGTTTTTGTTTTTTCAGTCTGGGATCATTTTGAAGTTACAGAAAAGGATACCAAGAAATCCTGTATACTCTTCACCCAGGTTCTCCTATCTATTAATATTTTACCATTCTCTCCCTCTTCTTTTCTCTCTTTCTTCCTCCCACCCCCACCTTCTCATTATCTCTCATACATAAATACACAAGATATAACCGTATGTAATTTTCTAAAGCATGTAAGAATAAGTTGCAGACATGATACCCATTGGCTTTATAAACAAGGGCACTATTCTACACAAGTACACCATACCTATCAAAGTCAGGGAAATAACATTGATACAGTACTATCTAATCCACAGACTTTATCCATATCTCATCAGTTATCCAATACTGTCCATGAGAGCAAGCATAAAGCAAAAAAAAAAAAAAAAAAAAAAAAAAAAGCAAAAAACAAAACAAATAGGGTGCCTGGGTGGCTCAGTGGGTTAAAGCCTCTGCTTTCGGCTTAGGTCATGATCTCAGGGTCCTAGGATCGAGCCCCGCATCGGGCTCTCTGCTCAGCAGGGAGCCTGCTTCCCCCTCTCTCTCTGCCTGCCTCTCTGCCTACTTGTGATCTCTCTCCCTCTGTGAAATAAATAAATAAAATTTTTTAAAAATAAAGTGTTTTGGCTGGTGACCAATTTTTAAGGGCCTTATTGGCCATAAAGAGCGACATGTTTCCCAGGCCATACTTGCTCTCTCCCCAATGATTATTCAGCACCAGGAATTGGATGGGAGGAGGTAAGCCTTGGTCCTGACCTGCAAGGTGGGGAGACCGTCAGATGGCAGAGCTGTTGTGGTTGAAGGCTGGAGGAAGTGGCAGAAGGTGAGAGACCATCTCTATTAGCCCCATCTCTAGTTGAGCCCCACTGGTGGCTTGGTAACTTCTAGCTTCCAATCCTAATCTCTCATGGGCAAATTCAAAAGCTCAACTCTTCTCTGTAATGCTGGCAGGTATCTAATGCAGCATGAATCAGCTACTAACTAATTGCTAAGCTTCTGTGGGTAGGTGAGTATAGCTCAGCTTAATGCCTCACCCTCTTTTCTACCAATCTGCTCCAGGAGTTCCGTTAACTTACCTGTCTTTTAACTATTTCACATTGTCACTGACCTTGCATTATCAGCTCAGAGTTGATCTAAGAAGTACAGGTGGGGTAGGGTTGGGAAAGTGCCTTTTCTTCTGGTTATAAAAGAAATCATTACTTTGTAAACATTTGGGGACAATGAAAAGGAAATAAGGAAAACAAAAGTCATCCACAATACCACAATTCTCTGATGTAATTTCTTCCAGTTTTTCCTCTGCTGTTACAAAACAGCTTGATATTATAATAAGCATTTTCTTTTATAGCTTGTTTTTTCTTAACATTATAATATCAGCATTCTTCCATTGCATTTAAAATCCTTTGAAAATATTATTAATGAAAACATAAATGTGTTCTAACAATATCCCAATTTTTACATCAGTTGTTTCCAGTTATTTTACAATCATAAATATTGCTGGAATAAACATTTGTGTACATACATCTTTGTCCATTGATAATTATTTTCTTTTTTTTTTTTAAGATTTTATTTATTTATTTCACAGAGGGAGAGAGATCACAAGGAGGCAGAGAGAGCAGGCAGAGAGAGGGGGAAGCAGGCTCCCCGCCGAGCAGGGAGCCTGATGCGGGCCTCGATCCCAGGACCCTGAGATCATGACCTGAGCCGAAAGCAGAGGCTTTAACCCACTGAGCCACCCAGGTGCCCCGATAATTATTTTCTTATGCTCGATTACTAAATGTAGAATTATCTGGTCAAAGTCTGAACATAGTTAAGTTCTTGGAACATATTACCGAATTGTTTTCCAAAAAACTTGCTGGGGAAAAAAAAAGAGAGAAAGCTTGTTGGAATTTACACTTTCATCAGTCATGTGTGAAAGTGAGTACCCTTCTCATTCCAGCAATGCTGCACCATAAAGGATAGGATAAGAAGCAAGATAGGAAGATAAAAAGGAAGACAAATGGAAAAAAGAGATCAGGTAGTCACTTGAGGAAGAGCATTCATATCCGGCTTCCATCTTTTTATACTAGGATGTGATGGTGATATGTGGCCATTCTCATTTTCTTGGGAGCTTTTAGCCTTGTCCTATGCATACATCGAGGGAAAGAGAAGGTTCTAAATTGCAAGATACTTTGGGGGTGCTGGACACTCAGCTTTATTGTTTGGTAAGAAGGTTAGAGACATTGAATTGCCTGGGCTGGACACCTTAGAGCATCCTCTCCTCCTCCTTTCTCTTACCTTTCACATCTGATCAATCAACACAGCCAGCCGCTCTGCCTCTTCTCTATCTGTCTCCCTGTCCTCACCCCATTAGCTTCTCTGGTTCAGGCTGTCATCACTCTTCACCTGAACAAATGCAATAGCCTCCTAACAGATCTCTCTCAAATCATCCTTCACATAGAGCAATCTGTCTAAAGCATAAATCTAGCCATACCATCTTCTGGTTTAAATACCCACAAGGATGCTTAATGGCCTACAGAGTAAGGATGAAGCTCTTTATCCCAAAGACAAAGGTATTGTCTAATTCCCTTCTGTCACTACTGCTTACTTTCTCCTGTCCTGAGCCTTATACATCATTAATAGCATGCTATTTACTGCCTGAACATCATTCTATTTCATGCCTCTAATTCGCTCATTCCTACTACCTAACACACCTTTCCCTCCTCCCTGATAATGGCAGGTTTACATGTTATTCTTTATCAAACACAGTAATTGCCCCTCCTTGGGATCATACCACATATCAAGTTTGGACGTATAATTTGTTTTGGCCCATAAAACATGAGCAGAAGTTATGTTTGTCCCATCCAAGTATAAGCTTTAAGAGTCAGAGTGTGGCTCGCTATGCTCTCCTCACACCCCACCCCTGCCGCTCTGAGGTCAGCAGTGTTCCAGGTAGAGATGCGTCATCAGCCTGGGTCAGAAAGTGAAGATAATATGGACAACCTGCAATGGACATGAGTGAGGGATAAACTTTTGTTACTGTAAGCCACTAAGATTTTGTAGTCATTTGTCACTGCAGCATAATGAATCCTACTCTGACTGACACAGTGGCCATCTCCTAATCGTCCTTCACACAAGGTACTACCTCTAATGAGGTTCTGTGGTATCCGTATGGCTGCCATGTTTGGTGATCCAAATAGACTACCTATTTGGGAACCATCATCGCATGAGTTTGGGGAGGAGGCGGTTTGTGCCTCCCACCAAGGAGAACAAAAAGAAGCAATGCCTGTTCTCCCAGATTCCTCACAGCTAGGGAATGGGCATGTGACCTAATGTCAACCATCTGGGAACTCCCTACCCAGGACTTGGAGTCTTGAAACAAAGAAGCAAGAATGGCATATTACAGCATTAATTCTGGTGCTGGTGGCAGCATCCGGTGGACTGACAGCAGTGAGGGCAGAGTTAAGGGGTGAAACAGTGAATGTCAAGTAGCAACAAGATAAGCAGACTGTTCCGGTGGTGTGATCCAGCTCTGTTCCAGACTGTCTCGTCCCCTTGGTTCCTCCTCACTTTCTGAGCCCACTTTGCCAGTTCTCCTACCAATTCTTCGATGTCCCCAGTGTCTTCCCAATCAATCTTTTTACTTAAATTATTCAGACTTGTTTTCTATTGTCTGCAAGAATCTCATTCCTACCCATCCCCAGGGCTGGAAGTGATCTAGTCTCCACTGGAGTCACATTTTAAAGGCCAATGTTACATCCAAAAAGAACTTTTTTTTTTAAGATTTTATTTTTTATTTATTTGAGAGAGACAGAGATAGCGATAGAGTGGGGAGGAGAGGAAGAATAGGCTCCCCGCTGAGCAGGGAGCCCAACTCAGGGCTCGATCCCAGGATCCTGAGATCATGACCTAAGCTGAACACAGACGCTTAACCAACTGAGCCACCCAAGTGCCCCAAAAAGAACTTTAAAAAGAATTCCAATATTTATCTAATTTCTCTGAAGAACATTAAAAGGAATCCTATTTCTGATCCATGTTCACCCACACTTATTAATTTTCTCACCCACCTCCACCCTGAAGAGGGTTCTCACTCTTGGAGTGTCTCCAGAGCCCCAAACTCACCTCTCCACATCTGGATTGCTCAACTCCAGCACTTCTTTTCCTCTTACCCTCCCTCTCTCCCAGCTCTTTGTTACCTAGATCATCTTACCTCACCTGCTAAGGTACTTATATATTTTATTTCACCACCCAGATCTTGTACCTCTCTACTCATTTTCTCAATTCTGCACCATCAATTCTGCAAAGGGTCTGTTGCTGTTGCCTTTATTGAGTTAGTTGCCAACATTTATCAGTGGGAGAACTTCAGCACAAAACCTGGATTTCCAGGTCTTCTGAAAAATCAAAAGATGCAATGGTGGGATCCCATTTTTCCACAGTAAGAGTCAACCGAAGTTTGGTAGCAGCTGCCCCCTTGGATGGGGTATCGCTCCAGTTCTCCATGATCTCTGCCCTGTCTTCCCCACTCAAAATATCCTTCTGGCTCCTACAGGCATTTGAATTTGCAATCTCTGTTCTATAATTGTCCACAGGGTAGGGCAGGAAGCATCTGTGAGATAAAAAAGTGTATTTTCTTTAGGGATGGGGGCATAGAGTGAAAGAAAGACAGAAGAAGGGAATACTTCACATATTGTAAATCCAGTCATCTTGCAATAGGACTGATGGAAAAAGAAATGTACGGGAGAAGATAAGGCAGCTTCAGAAAGAACCACGGGTCAGGAGGCAGGACCAATGCATTAAGGTGGCTTGTTGGCGAGAACCAAAAAAAGTACAATGTTTACGAACTTTCATGAGCTTATATTTTGTTTTGTTTGTTTTCATTTTTTTATTAGGTTTCTTATTTTAGTTCCAATATACTTAAGATACAATGTTATATTAGTTTCACAATATAGTGATTTAACACTTCCATATATCACTCAGTGCTCATCATGGTAACTGTAGTCTATAATACTCATCACCTATTTCCCCCCACCCCCCCCCACCCCCCTCCCCGGTGACCATCAGTTTGTTCTCTATGACTAAGAGTCTGTTTCTTGGTTTGTCTCTTTTTCTTGCTCTCTCTCCTTTTTCCTTTCATGAACTTATATTTTGAAGGCTCTCTCTCCTCCCACTCTCCACCCTTACCAACCCCACCCCCTTCTCTATACCTGAAAGGCATCATCCTTGATGCTCCTGCAAGCTGCAGAAGAAGAGATATAGGGCCTACAATTTAGTAACAAACTACATTTGATTCCATGTTAAGCGTGTACAGGGGAAAGTTTTTGAAAGGAATCATAAGATAAAATGTTTCAAAAGGAATACTTATTTTCCAAAGTTTGCTCATATTTCTTTTAATCCTAATTTACGTCTGCAGTATTAGATTTGTTTGAAGTTAGATGCATCTAAACTGTCAAACAACTGGGACTAAAATTTCTTATATCAAATTTATTGTTTCCTTACAACTTTATCGTAGTTCTTCACTGAAAGAACTTACTTGATATCTGTATCTCTTTGTTGTATCTGTATTTGTATATGAAACAGAGTTTCAGCTCTTTAATACTCCATGGCTGTGAGTGAAAATAAAATAGTAAAGTTTAGGCTGGTAGAGAAGAAACCTATGTATGGCAATATTTAAGGAAGAGAAGGTCAATGAAAGACCTTCATTGGAACTCCACCTTAGTGTTGAGTTGGTTAAGCATCTGCCTTCAGCTCAGGGTGTGATCCAGACTCCTGGGGTCGAGCACCACCCCTGCCCCCACTCCTGACCACCTCGCAGCGGGCTCCAGGCTCAGTGGAGAGTCTGCTTCTCCCTCTCCCTCTGCCCATCCCCACCTTGAGTGAGCACTCACTCTCTCTCAAATAAATAAATAACATCTTAAAAAAAAAAAAGGATCTTCACCTTAATATGATTCATTTTATAGAAAGAATTCAGGGATTTTAATATTTATAAATAATATATCACATTCATGCTTTTCATGGGAGATCTGAGCGTTCAATTTAGCTTAGAAGGAAAGGAGAAGGAGAGCTAAGTTGTAAGTAGAGAAATACTGTTTCATCTCTGTTGCACGCACTTAAAGGAGGGAAGTTATAAACGACAGGTTTGGGTTATTTTACTACTTGGGTTTAGCTTCCACTTCTTGTCACTTTATTCCCTTGTAGCATTTGGTTCTTTCATATATTGTAAACATGGACATCAGAATTTTTTCTGATTTCTTAAAAGTACAATGATAAAACTGTTTTAGAGGATAGTTGGGAATATCTAGTTTAATTTGAAGATACACACACCATGTGACCCAGAAATTCCTACTGTATATACCTCTAGAGAAACTCCTGCATATGTGTACAGGAAGAACTGTACAAGAATATATGGTTATTGGAAAATGAAAATGGTTAGTATTAAAGTACTAAGAAAAATATAAGGTACCGCTATTATTCTTGAAGTGTATATAGAGTCTAAAATCATGCAAAAATACTGTATATTCTGTAAGAATGTACATGTTAGTAAAGCAAATATACACGAATGAAAATGTAAATACAAATTCATGATGGCACTTATCTCTTGGACAGAGAGATATTTCTGGAGCTGTGATAGGTACATGGCTGCTTTTTATTATACTTCTTATGCCTTTGTGTATGATTGAACTATTTCATGATACATCTTAAGTCAAATGAGTGAAATATACTTTTAAAACTGTACACAGTGTAACTAAATTTCTGAAAATTTGGAAAATAGAGGGAAAATCACCCCAAATTATACCATCTTAACTCTCAATTTAAAAAATTAAGTAATTCCTTCAATATCAGAGTGAGGTTGGTGAATTACAAATGTTATTTCTGCAGCTATTCATAATAGCCCAAATCAACCCAAACGACCATCGTTGGGCGAATGAATAAACAAAATGTGGTATATCCATACAATGGAAGGAAATTCAGCAATAAAAAAAGGAATAAAATGCTAATATATGACACAACTTGGATGAAATTCAAAAACATTATGCTCAGTAAAAGGAGCCAGACACAAAAAAACACATGTTGTATGATTTCATTTATATGAAATGTCTAGAAAAGGCCAAAAAAGTGCCAAAAATAGATCAATGGTTACCGAGGCCCTCAGGGGAGGGAACAAGGAATGACTGACTGCAAATGAGCACAAAGGTTGTTTAGGGGATGATGGAAATGTTCTACATATATATTGAGGATCCCCAAATATATATGTCTAACTTGGATCTTGCATCTAACTCAAGGCTCCCATCTTCAGGGGCCAACTTAATAGCTACCCTTGGGTACTGTACAGAAATATCACACTAAACATAGCCCCAAATGGCAGTTTTGATTTCTACAGACCCACACCTCCCCAACCCCCCCTCTCCCAGGTTGTCACCTCCACCCACATCCACTGTTGCAGTCTCCTCAGGACACAGAATCCATTTCCTCTATCTCTCTATCTCCACCACCTGTTCTTGGCCACCATCATTTCTCTCCTGAACAAAGCAACCACCTCATTCCATTTTCACTTTTGCTTTCTTCCAACTATCCTCCACACAACAGCGAAAGTCTTTTTTTTTTAAGTGCATTCATTTTTTTTTAGTAATCTCTACACCTACCAAGGGGCTCAAACCCATGACCCCAAGATCAAGAGTCATAGGCCCTTTCAACTGAGCCAGCCAGGTGCCCCACAAAAATCTTTTTTTTTTTTTTTTTTTGTTAACTTGGATCCTGTCACTCAAGGGCTTAAAACTCTTCAAAAGCTTCTCATTGTACACAGGATAAATCCAAGCTCCTTTTGTTGGATGGTAAGGCCCTGAATAATCTGGCTCTTGCCTAAATCCCCTCTGTACTGCCTGGCCTCCTTCCCTTTACTCACAACACATATTCGCATTTGTTCTTTTCTCAAGTTTCATATTTCCTAAGCTTTTCCCATTTCAAGGCACTTACTTCAATTCGTACTGATCTTCTGCTTTCTTCTCTGCCATATTTCAGCTTAAATCTGCCTCTCTCAAAGTCACCTTCTCCAATCATTCTCTGTAAGGTAACCTCCCTTTCTACTTTGCTTTTGTCCCGATTCTGTTTTCTTCATAGCACTTTTCACTACTTGCAATTATTATGTGTTGGTTTACTTATATTCTGGGCTGCTCCTCTTATGAGAATTGAAACTCTATGAACCATATGCTATTTACTATTGTAGCCCCAGCATCCAGCATAATATATGGAATGTTGTAAGTGGCTCAACAAAGATTTGTTGAATGGAATCACTTAGAAAACCACTTGAATATTTCCTCCTATTGTTCGATTTTCAGAAAGAAACAGATTTTCTTGGCTGGATCAGACTATTTTCATTACAAGGAATGGGAGCCCAGTGAAGCCTAAATAAAAGGGAGATTTATTATGTAGACACAGGGTTCTCTCAGGAAGCTGAAGGGCAAAGGTACAGACATGTCTTAGGAAAGAACTCAAAGCAGAAACTGGGATGATGTTAGAAACCTATGGATTTTGCTCTACTAGCAAGTTAACAAGTTAGCCTGCCACGGTTTCATAGACTGTGGCAGAAGAGACAAGATTCCTGCATCAGAGGGAAAGAACAATATGTCATTCACACCAACAGTAGTGGCCAGGGTACCAGCATCTGTGCTGGTTCCAAGCTCTAATTCCCACAGGGTGGGATGCGAAGAGAGCTAAGTGATGCTTACATACCAGGGGGTCGTGTTACAGTCAAGAAACCCTGAGTTAGGGGAGCCAGATTTTTTTGTAGTGGGTAAAAGCATGCCTGACCTTGGCCTTGGGAAGACACATTATCTTTATCAAGCCGGATAGTAAACAAACCAGCTCTTTGTTCCAGAGAGACACATCATCTCTATATTCCAAGGCTGTTTGCTGTGTAAACATTCTTGGAAAGATAATCCAGAACAAGGGCTGCCAGGGCCTCACTCACAAGATACTCGGAAATGCAAGAGATCTAAGGAGAAATGTCTCCCACCAATCCGGTGGTGGGGGAGCAGGAAGAGGATGAGCTAAGCAGAAAAAACAATGGACATGCTCCACATAGATATCTCTAGAAAATGGTAGCTTCCAGGACGGTTAAGGGAATAAGCACAGAACTTTTTACAAGTGATTTTAGGGAAATTTACTAATTTGTATAATTAGGAAATATTAATAAAATAATAATAAAATCTCTATCATTTTACTTGTTTTTCTTAAGAAAAACATTGATATCAAAAGAAAAACAACAACAACAAAAACCCAAGAAAAACATTGATATCTCTTTCTAAAAGGTAAAGAACATTTTGAAAACAATACTGTATTTTCATAACAATTGGTATGGAAGACAATTTAAATTCCCGGCAATGACACATTTGAACTAATTTTTTAAAAATAGGTTCTCTCTCTTTCTCTTTTTAAATTTTCTGTTATTTAAAGAGCAGATTGTGGCAAAGTGTCAAGGTGGGTATTGTTTTGTTTTTCCTGCTTAAGGAATGTGAACTATTTTGATACTGTGTGAATAAAAACAAAACTTGGAACATGTATAACTATCTTTAAAAGAAATCCAAGGCAGTGCTAGGGACTTCAATGCCCTCATCTAATTCCCCATAACCATTTCAGATATTTTTAAATTACTTTTGTGTATGAATTTAAAATTCTGGTTATCTGGATTTCTGTGGATAAAGAAAGTCATATAGTCTTGGGAAATAAACCAGTAGTTAAAGCTTGCTGCTACCAGAGTAATCTTATTCTATGATTTCTCTCAGATCAATGATTATAAGTGGTGGTTTGTAAATAACTATGATTTATTATTTCTTCACTTACACTGGTTGTTACATTTGTCCCAGATCATGAAACCATAAAGTATTGGACTTAAATCAGTTTAATTATCTATATAGAGAACTTAGCATAGCAATTGAACTTAAAATACTGGCTAAATTAAGAAGATGCTCCTTAAAATAAAGGAGAGGAGAAAGACAGAAAATGGTCCTCAAGTCAACTACAGAGTCAGGATTTAAAATCTTTATGAAAGAACACTTAGAAACAGCCTTCCATCTAATTCAGTGTGAACATTTTTTCTTTGTCACTGAAATTTAAGAAAAATTTCGTCTTCTGGTTTCTCCCACTTCTAACCCAAGAGAAAATCAGACCTACTTCAGGTATACTTAGCAGGAGAGCTAATCTGTAATAGCAAATCTAACTAGGACAGACTGCACATCATTGTTTGTGGGACGAATGTGTCCTTAAACTAGAGAAATATTTCAGTCAACAAGGGTTCGTTAGAAACTACATGCAGGACAGTAAACTTACCGAGAAGAGTGAGGAAAGTACAAACAAAAACAGCAACATAACTTCTTTCTTTAAGGTGCTCATTCAGAATGTGAAATGTCATTTGCCTGCTGTGAGGATTGCAAAATGTAGCTCCTATTTGGATAAAGGAGTGTGCTATTTAAAGTGTGGAACTGCTTGTGACTAGTGCATGGTAAGTACAGAAATGGAGGCTAAGCATGTAGAGACTTTTTTTTTAGCAGTTGACAGAATAATTTTCTGTGTGTTCATTCTAATAAAAAAATTTGGTTTCAATTTTGCGTATCTTCTTAAATTTAGTTGTTCTAAGAATTCATTTTTCTTGTATTTTATAAAAGTACCATTCTCCTACAGTTTGGAAGTAAAAATAAGAAAACTGGTCCTTACCACAAATCGTTTTAGAAGCTGTTTCAGTATAGAGCTTTATAAAGTCATCTATTATTACTACTACCCATAAGTAGTCACTGAGCACTATGTCAATTGATGTGATTATAGGTTTGCTTAAAAAATAAGCTAGATGTACTGACTGTTAGGTGTGTACTGAGAACCCAAAATATTGAGTTCTCATGTGAAGTTAACATGCTGGCCATTACCTCTTGGTCTATAATCCCTTCTTGGAAATGTTACAGGATCCTGGTCACCTCTGAGAGCCGGCCTCAGCTTGTTCTACCACAGGGGACTAACATTAGTTAGCCTAAATAATATGTGAGACTAACATTATGTCACCCAAGAATCTGGAATTGGGACACTGAGAGACTGAGTGATTAGGTCACAGTTGGGTGTAAGAGCTGAAATGTCAACAGTTGTTACAACACGAAACCACATGTAAGCTGATGTTATGAAGGGAACACAGAAGCCATGAGTAAGCAGAAATTTTGTGAGAGAATAAGGGGAATGAGAAACTGGCAAACGTGCAAGAAGCAGAGAGGAGAGGGATCTTCTTAAAATATAAATCGGGTGATGTCACTTTTTGGCTCAATATCTTCCCTTTTCTTCTCATTTTAGAGTAAAAGTCAAAGTCTTTACAGTGGCCTACGACACCCTATGGAATTTTATTCCACCACCCCCCCCCGACTTCATCTCCTATGATTCCTCCCCTCATTCATTCCAGTTTAGCCCCACACACCTTGTTTTTTCTTGAAGCCAGAACATTATTTCCTCAGGGCCTTTGCACTTGACATTCTGTTCTATTTCATATTCTTCCCCAGTTACCCACATGTCTTGCTCTCTCACTTCCTTCAGACCTTTGCTCAAATGTCATCTTCTCAGTGACACTTTCCCTGACTATTCTGTTTAAAATTGCAATCCCATCCCTACCCACACCCCTAATCCTCTTTCCCTAATTCATTTATCTCCATAGCAATATCATCATATGGCATACTATACATTGTACTTATGTATTTATTATCTGTCACCATCACTAAAATGTAAGCTCCATGAAGTCAGGTCTTTTTTTACTCTGTTTGGTTCTTTGCTATATGCCTAAATCCTGTGCCTAGTTCCTGGCACATGGTAAGTGCTCAATAAATATGTGGAATAAAATAAATAAATAAATCACTAATGGAAATGGAAGACATTGCATTGGTTTCTTGCTTTGTAGGTCTAGTCCTCAAGTGGCCTGGTCATACTCTATTCCCTGTCATTAGATGTTAGAATACAATCTTATAATAGCTCTTTTCATTTTGATTTTTGTTTTTTAATCACGGAAATATTTACATGGTTCTAAGGTCAAAACCATGTTACAAGATGAAATCAGTGTAAATTCTATTTCTATGCCCTGTGCTCTGTTTCCTCCTTCTCCATTTGGGTACCAGTTTTATTCATTTTTGGTTTATTATGCTGATTCATTTTACAGATAAAAGCATATTTTTTTTTCTTTAAAGATTTTATTTATTTATTTGTCAGAGAGGGCGGCAGGCAGAGGGAGAAGCAGCCTCCTTGCTGAGCAAGGAGCCCAATACATGGGACTCGATCCCAGGACCCCGGAACCATGACCTGAGCCAAAGGCAGACACTTAACCGAGTGAGCTGAGCTACCCAGACATCCCTTTATTTATTTATGTATTTGTTTGTTTGTTTGTTTGTTTGTTTCATCCCTCTCTGTTTCTTACACTAAGCTCGGTTCTGAATCAGTTATACTGGGGACATATGGAGTTCTTTCTCTTTCCTTTTTATTGAAGCATAATCCTCCATTGTGTGGATGTATTACAGTTTTCTCAGCTAGTCACATTATAACATTTGGATTGCTGTCAATCTTTTGCTATTACAAGGAACAGCATAGTAAATAGCCTTGTGCATGGGTCTGTTCGTGTTTTCACCAGTTTACTTTTCATATACATTCTCTGAAGTGTGAGAGTGGATAACTCCCTTTTTTTGTTACAGGATTTTTTTCTCCTTTAGTGCCTGTGGTTCTTGGTCACGCTGATTTGGAGAATGAAGAGGTAGACCAGACAGAGTGGTGGGCAGCAAAGCAAAACTTGAGCGATAGTAAAGTTTATTGGGTGACGGAGTACAAAGCTCCCGAAGAGGGAGGGGACCCAAGAATTGCCACCAGAGTTTTTAAGTCTAGGGGTTTTTTCATGGGCTTTTTGGCTGCTGTTTTAATCTGATTAACCCTTTATGCACCTGTCATCCAATTGGGTTTTTGTCATCTATCTATCACATGGGAAAGAGTAGCAGGAAGGGTAGTGTAAAATCCTTTAAGGGTGGTTTCCTCTTGGGGTTGGTGGGGAGTGGGGGGTAAGGGTTGTCCCTGACTGCCTTTTTTCCAACTATCATCATTTTTATTGAGATGATTCAAGCAGTTTTCTGTTCATCGCAACCAACAAATCAAGATTAAGACAACTACCTATCCCTGAAGGCCCATCTCAAATCATACTCCTTCTGGGAAAACTCTTATGATCCTAGGCAGAAAGAATAAATTTCTATTCCCCTAACACTCTTTTAAAAAAAAGTCATAGGAAAAAATCAGAGGGAAAAAAACACACAAAAAAGCCTTTTCTGTATGGCTCACACGGCACTTTTCACGTGCTGCTTTGTATGTACAGTTACCTATGTGCATCTCATCTCCTCAAATGGATAATGAGCTGCTGCAGAGCAAGGAGCACATTCCTTATGATCTTTATCATCTCTGGGAACAATGACCAAATGAACAAATGTTAACACAGCATGTGACAGTGCCTTATATGAACATGTCCATTCAGAGTTATGCTTCACAGGACACACCAGAATAAATCTCAGATCAACTAAAGAGTTGAATGTAAGAACTATAAGAAACTATAAGAAAAAAAGAAGCAATATTTACCCTTTGCTCAGAGGTCAGAAAAAGGACTGTCTGAACTTTAAGTATTTTGACTAGACAGATCCAATATAAGTAAGTCTGAAGCCCTCTCACATGTCATTTTGGATCCTTTTTTCTCCTGCCCATATTCTTTGTTCCTGATACTAATCCTGGACGGTGCTACTGTGAGGCTGGCCCTTTAAGGGACAATTGAATGCTCTTGGCCTAATCTAAGGATCCAGAATCAAGTCCATTGCTACAGTCATATAGAAGATCTGACAACTACATGATTGTGTTCAGTGAGCACACTGGCTTCAGTGTGAAGGTGGTGACCTTTGTTAGTCTGTTGACTAAATGTAGGAGGAGTTGGTTTTTTCTGCTTGTACTCTAACAGGCCATGCCCACTCTTGGAGGGACCTTGTGCAACCTTATGATGTAGCTCTGAATGCATCTGAGGTGGAGAAGTACAAAAGCATCTCTCCCTCTCTCTCTTTTAAGATTTTATTTACTTATTTGAGAGAGAGAGAGGGAGAATACAGAAGGAGAGTGAGAAGGAAAAGCAGACTCCCCACTCACCAGATGCAAGACTCAATTCCAGGACCCCAGGACCATGACCTGAGCCAAAGGTAGATGCCCAACCAACTGAGCCACCCAGAAGCCCCAAAGGCATCTCTATTCTGGCTGTTGGAGAGGTTGGAGAAATTCATTGCCTTCCACGCAGCTGCAATCCCATCTTTGAAAACAAGACCCATTTCCAGGCTCTCCCATTATCTACATACCCTTTCCCTGCCAGGACAGCCCTGGAAAACCCCACGATCTGTCCCACTGCTAGTGCGCAGCAAAATTTTGGTAGTTTTCTCTAGAACTGTCTATATATGATACCACATCATAATTTGGGTCCAAGACTCAGAGGATGCTTAAGCAGAACTGCTGATAGTTGCATGTGACTGGAAGTTGCCTAAATACATGGCCACACCACACAATCAGCTGACCCGGGCTGGAAAACCTGGCAAAAATGAAAGCTCAAACAATTTAGGAGAATGGTATTGGTAGAAAAGAAGAACCAAGTCTTGCCATTATGCTGGTAGACAAATGTGCCAACAGAGAGAGTGGCTCTGTTTGAACCATGAGCCACTACATCATGTCCAGGAGCCCTATCTGAAGTAAACCATACCCACTGATAACGGGAGAACCACCTGTGCCATGCTCTACTACTCATCTCTTCCCTGCCTGGCCCAAGAGCCTACCCTCATTTCTCTAGACTAGAGCTCAGATGTGAAATGAGGGCTATCTTGTTTCTAAGAACTTTGGGGAGATGGGATCTGTTTACAGATCGACACAATGGTGGACTCTTGTGCATCGGAGAGCTTTGCAGATTGGGCCCTAGTCCAGCATCTCTGGTTACCAATTTGTCCCAAGGCTAGAAACTCCTAATCCTGCAAGGCAATAGCCACACTGGCCCTTTAAATGCAACTGTTTCTCCCACATAGCTTGCTACAAAGGCCATGGCAAGGCTACTGCCTGCAACCACTTAGTTTTAGCATTTGCCAAGGACCACCTTCTCATCTGTTGAGACCACTGCCCCTTCCTCTGCTCTGTTTTCCGGCTTCTATACTTGCTCTTTTGATAACTTCTTCTAGTCTTCCTTATTTCAGGGCTGGTTCAAATTTTCCTTCTCTCATTTATAGGCCTAGGACTCTTGCCAGTAGATTCCCTCAAATCTTCATGCTTTGTTGATTGAGGTGTACTAACTGCCTTGGGTAAGAGATTCTCCCTACTAACTTCTTCCCCATAAAACTCCTACATGATGGACTAATCTACTAGCTTTTCCAACGAGAAGCTCAGATTGAAGTTTCATCTTAGCAAACTGCTGACTGGGGGGTCTTGAGGACTCCTGCATCCACCTCTCAATGGCCTACTAGGAAGTCTTTTGAGCAAGAGGTAGAGGAATTGCCTCCCTCTTTAAGGAACAGATTGTTTCAATGTGTTATGCTGAGACTTCAAAACTGGCAAACCTGCTCTTAAGCAAGAGGATTGAGTCATTGGGTATCATAAAGTCAATAACCTTTGCCCCCAATCTCCACCCCAGATGGTAGCTGACTGAGATATCAATAAGTCTATAAGGAAAACATGGAGAACTCATTTGGCCATGGACTGTTAGGGATTGTGAGCGCAGATTCTGAAGTCAGACCACCCGAGTTCAAATTCAGCTCTGCTACTTCCTGACCGTGGACCTTGAGAAATTATCTTATCTCTCTGTCTCAGTTTCCTCTTTCATAAAATGGAGATGGCAATGTTAACAGCAGCAACCTCAAAGGACTATTGTGAGTTTTAAATGAATTATTACATATCTTAAAAGTGGTCAATTATTATTAGCTACTATTATTATTGGGCCAATTCAGAAAGACCTGGATATTTACAGAATTAATATTTTAGGGTAATATAACTTTGTTTACATGAGGATGATGATAAATAAGAAAGTAACCTTTCTAGACATGCTTAGACAAATTGAATAGTTGATGCTGTCTTTCAGTCTAATATTCCAGGAGTATCTCAAAGACTCAGAAATGGAATTGTATACAACATCTGAAATAGAAGAGTATATAAATATCTCAGTGACTGCTAATTTACTTCAGCCTAATACAAACCTCTATTCACAGACTACTATATCTATACCATCTCGAAGTCAATGCTTAGAATATATATGTTAGATCCCAGATCAGATTACTGGGACTTGTATTATCAACTTGGGGATTTGGATGATTCTTAATAAGTTTTTTCCTTTCTTTAAATGGTAGGTTTTCTAGATCATGGACACTCAGAAGCAGTTCAAATCCCACTTTTCCAACTGTGCACTGCTGCTGATATACTACTTACAGAGGAAAAAATAAATGTTATTTAGCAATCTTATCTACTCCCTTGCTTCCACAAAAAGGGTGAGAGATAAGGTATTGTTTCCTTTAGGGATAAGATAGCAGCATCTTAAGAGTTTAAGAGTATATTCACATCTGCCCTGATCATGAACCTCCTCACCCCTACATCAATATAATACATGACCCCAACAGTGTGATAGGGGACCTATCTGGAAGGAAGTGATGCCTGCCATTATGACCACTTTTGAGGCATCCCATAATGGTAAGATCTGATCAGTGCTGACTAGAAAAATTCTAAGGTCCAAATCTTGGGTCCCTCTTCTTTTTTCCCACAGGATTTTGATTCAGAATCTCATATACTCACCTAGCCAGAATCTCATAATCTCACCTAGCCTTTGAAGTTCCTAAAATTCCTTCGTAAAATTGCATGTGCCAAGACAATGAAGAAGAGGGTCTCTGACAGACCTGAGGAGGTACACTTGGGAGAAGGATGCTGATAAAGAACAGGTAAGAGAGGACACGTGGAAAATGACTAGCCAAGTGGGTGCATGTGACAATGAAATGGATGTGTTGGCTAGTAAAGTTTCTTCAACACATTTGAGATGTTTTAAACAAATGCAAATACTTCTGTAAGTGCCTTGCAGTTTCTAATATACTTTTTTTTTTAAAGATTTTATTGATTTGAGGGGCACCTGGGTGGTTCAGTCGTTAAGCGTCTGCCTTGGGCTCAGGTCATGATCCCAGGGTCCTGCGATCAAGCCCCAAATCGGGCTCCCTGCTCTGTGGGAAGCCTGTTTCTCCCTCTTCCACTCTCCCTGCTTGTGTTCCCTCTCTGGCTGTGTCTCTCTGTCAAATAAATACAATCTTTAAAATAAAAGATTTTATTGATTTGAGAGAGAGCGTGAGCAGGGTAGGAGGCAAAGGGAGAGGGACAAACAGACTCCCTGCTGAGCAGGGAGCCCGATGCAGGGCTCGATCCCAGGACCTCAGGATCATGACCTGAGCTGAAGGAAGACACTCAACAAACTGAGCCACCCAAGCACCCTTTTTATTTTAATATCTTTTTTCCCCCTGTCTTGTTTTTTCTAAACAACTTTTGGGCTTGTGCTCAGTTACACATATACACACATATGCACATACATCTTGATTTAGGATTTTAGGACTGCTGAATACCTTTAAGCCCATGAGTAATAGTTTTTCCCTATAAATACTTTCGGTGGTTTGTAATATTTTCCACTTTGTCAGGAGTTTTGGCAGGAGCTAACATGCAAGTAGGAGCAAGTTATGGAAAGGACCACACCTGCTGAGAAGAGAAGCAACTCCTTCATCCAGGAACAAAGCAAGCTTATTGTGAAGACAACGCCTGAAAAATCTAGTTGAGATACCGGTGATGCACACTGCAGACACCTACCAGCTAAACTTCTCATATCTCCATGAGAGCCACTTTTAGAGTGACTTTTTAAAAACATGCTCTAACACTTCTGAGTCATCAGAGAAGACAGCATTGTAGTTAACCTGAAAGAGAAGGATCCAGGCAACATTTAGGACAGAATGGAAATATTCTTGTCCTCATACTTTTAAGTGAGAACCCGAGACTTTCTCTCCTCACCAATTCTTAAGGGCTGTTGGCACTCAGGAAGTGGAGAATGACCTAGTTTTTAGGATGACATATATCATGTGACATGTTGCTCTTTGGAAGAGAAATATATAATTTTTAAAAACTAACCGTTCAACAGTATTAGGAATTTCCACTTTAATGATTTGAGACATAACAAACACATTTATCTGAAATTCTGTTAGGAGGCTTCACTTGACCTTGACAATATAGTAAGAGCACCAGGAATACTGTAGTGAACCCTGTTTTCACACTGTTCATATTCTACTGAGGAGAGATTGGCAACAAACAAAGGAAGAATATTCTAGGCAAGGAAAATACAGCACAGAGAGGCTAAAAGGCAGAAGTATGCCATGGCATATTAGTCCACACCCACCTGTAATAGGATTGGATCATTATTAGCTAAGGGAGGAGGACGCAATTAGAGGAAAGCTGCAAACATAAGCCAAACAGTTCACAGATGACATCTGAAAAATAGTGTGATTTTTTAAAAAAAAACCCATTTAAGTGGTTTTCGTTTTGTTTTGCTGTTAGTGGTGCACATAATAAACAGGTGTCACTGAAGGCGGATTTTTACATTCATACATCCCTCAGCATTCACCAGTATGTTTATTTTTATTAAGTTTATTTTAGTTCTTTTGGTATTTATTTATTAAGTTTATTAATTTCTCTTAATATACTTTTTAAAAAGACACACCATGAAAAAGTTTTTCCCAAGGAAACGGTCCAAAGAGCAGATTACGCATCAATTAACAAAGGTAAGAGGAGCGGTTTTCTACCCCCCGCTTTGAAACCAGTATACAGTAAACTTTAAGTCGGAAAAAACTATTTTAATGGTGAGATGCCTTTAAAATGCTTAGCACAGGGGCGCCTGGGTGGCTCAATCCGTTGAGCGCCCAACTCTTGATCTGGGCTCAGGTTTTTTTTTTTTTTAAAGGTTTTATTTATTTATTTGAGACAGAGAGAGAGATCACAAGTAGACAGAGAGGCAGGCAGAGAGAGGAGGAAGCAGGCTCCCTGCTGAGCAGAGAGCCCGATGCGGGCCTCGATCCCAGGACCCTGAGATCATGACCTGAGCCGAAGGCAAAGGCTTTAACCCACTGAGCCACCCAGGCGCCCTGGGCTCAGGTCTTGATCTCTGGTGAGTTCCTGCGGGCTTTGGGCTCCACGCTGGGTGTGGAGCCTACTTTAAATTTTAAAAAAAAGTGCTTAGCATAGTGTCTGGCCCATACATAGTAAGCGCTCAACAACTTCTGGTTATTATTTTGACCTTAGACGTCTCAACCATTTGGGATTGTTTTCTCATTTTCAGAGGAGGAAAAGAGGTCACCGATAGTCCCCGAGGCTCCTACCAGCCCTGACAATCTCCTATTTCAAGCAGGCACCGAGTGAATATTTGCTGAACGAACAGACAAAATAAACTGTCTCTGCAAGGGGTCCGGCTAAGCTCCCACCAGAGAACCAGCCAGGAGAGAGGGCAGGATCGGGAGCCGGTCAGACACGCCAGTATTTGGGGGTGGAGAACACATCACACACACCCCTCGCCAAGACCAATAGGCGAAGCCGAGCGAGAGTCTGAGTTTGCGATCTTAGCCCTACCCGCAGCCAAGTCCTCACTCCTCTCGGTCCTCGGCAAGCCTACCTCCCCGCCGGGGCCCCGCCTGCGGCCGGAATCGCTCTTCCCGGCGGGCGGGGCTGCTTCCCTCCTCCGCCGCGCTCCGGGCACGCCCCTTCCGGCCGAGGACCCGCCCACCGCCTTCGCCCGCGGCCCCGCCCCCCCGCGAGCTCGGCGTTCGGTCCTCTCAGCGCCCGCCGCCGGCCGCGTCCACCGCCGACGCTCTGAGGTCACCGACGGGGCCGGGCTGCGGGGGGCGGAGGGACGGAGGGAAGATGGCGGCCGAGGCCGGATATTGGCGCCGCCTCCCCCGATCCTGGAGCCGGCGCAGATGAGGCGGCTCGGCTGGGGCCAGCGGCGCTTCGGAACCCGAGCTGGGGGGACCCTGGCGGTGGGGCCTGGGCCTGCTGTATGCCGGCGCCTCGGCTAGAGTGAGCGGCGGCGGCGACGCCTCTTGGCCCTGGCCCTCTCCCTGTCGCTGTGAGTCCGAGCGGGTGGCAGGCGGCTCCGACGGGGCCGGGATGGAGGACGTAAACTCCAACGTGAACGCGGACCAGGAGGTGCGGAAGCTGCAGGAGCTGGTGAAGAAGCTGGAGAAGCAGAACGAACAGCTGAGGAGCCGCTCGGGGGCCGTGCAGGGCGTCGGCTCCCTGGGGCCCGGCAGTCCGGTTCGGGCTGGCTCGTCCACTCCCTCCTCCGGCGCGGGGTCCCCTCGGGGCTTCCCCCTGAGCCTCAGCGCCAAGTCCGGCAGCGGGGTCGGGTCGGGCCCGAGGCGGACGAGTAGCGAGGAGCTGCGGGACGCCACCTCCTTGCTGGCGGCGGGCGAGGGCGGCTTGCTGGACGAGGTGGAGCCGCTGCGGCCCGAGGAGCTGGAGCGCCTGTCAGGCTGGGAGGAGGAGGAGGAGAGCTGGTGAGCGCGGGCCGCCGGGCCGGGCCGGGGCTGGGCGGGGACGGGGCCGGGGGTGGAGAGCGTCTTCCGAGGGTACCCCTGGTAAGGCACACCGCTTTGTGTAGCCAGATCCGCTCTTGACGGGCACTGGTGGGTTTTTGGCTTTGGCTGCGGAAAGGTCAGCCGGAGTTGGGGATCGAGGCGTGCTAGAGGAACGAACGGGGTTTGTAGCTAGTTTTCCTCTGGGATGTTGTGGACCCTCTGGGTTTTAGACCCCGTTGGGGTCTGTGGTTTGGCACAGCCTGGGAAGGAAGGGCTGCTCGCCGGGGGAGGAGTCGGCGGTGGGAAACTGCTTTGTAAGGAAAGGATCTTGCTTTGTGTGAAATACTGGCTTTCGGAGGGGTGGCCTGAGCATTTTGGATGTTGGGGAGGGGTCTGCAAGATGAGGTATCACCGGGCGCGGGGAGCAGACCAGAGTGGTCTAGTGCGGTGGTCAGTGGTTTGGACCAGTGGGAGATGGATGCATTTCTGGCCGCGATGGGGAGACCGTGTGAATCAGCACTCCTCTTTGGGGAGTGGGGTAAAGCTTGCTTTGTGTGAAGAGGGCAGTGGATGGTACTGCTTTGTGTGAAAAGTCAAGGGTGGAACAAGAGCCTGGCTCTTATTTTTTAAACAAGAATTGGATCTATCATTTTACGGAGCTGTGAAGTGACAGTTATCACATCCATCCTCAATTTCGATGTCATCCTAGGGGCAGAGAAAAGGAGCCCTATTTAAAAATATATACCAAAGCTGTATTTTCATAAGCTACTTCTTGATAGAATTGTGACCTATACCATAACACCACTTACATAAATAGAAAGGTCATGGGAGGCATTCTCCCTCATTTTATGGCAACTCCATAAAGATGTCTAGTTTCTCCTAGGAATTTATCCTTTTTTAAAGTTTTGATTTTGCAGCTGAAATGTGTCAACTCTTTGTTGAAATTGAAACTTTTAAGCCAGTAAAGTGGAGATTCTTCATGGACTCTAATATTGCAGAGGTGCAACTCTTCAGTTACTGAGATAGTTAAGAGTTTTCAGGCCCTGGCTCTGCCACACTAGCTGTATGACCTTGGGCAAGTTACTCTGAGCTTCACTTTCTTCTTCTATTTGATGGGGTAAATAATAGTTCTTATCTCTGTGGAGTTATGAAGATTACATGAGATAATCCACGTATGCTTTTAGCTCTGGGTCTGGCACATAGTAAACTCTCCAAAACTAACTGCAGTTACTCTTAAGCCTAGTTATTTAAATCATGAAATATTCAGTAAGCTCTTACAGGATCTAGTGGGAAAGTCAAAAGATTCATAACATGTTGATCCCTGTCCATTAAGGCAGTTACAGTCTTGGGAGCCAAGTTTTATGCAATTAAATATGCTAGGAGATGTACAGTGAATTGCAAAAAAAGGCGGGGGGGAGCACTGACAGTGCTTAGAATTTGGGAAGAAAATAATGGTTCAGAGTAGCTGAGGCAAACTTTGAGTAGAGATGGCTTTGGAGCCTGGGGTGGGGAAAGAGTGGGAAGGGCCTTTTATGCTCTGACAACTGCTAGAGCAGAGTCAGATATTTGTAACTCCCAATTAGGAAGGTTTGAATTACAGAGATACTCGAATATATGATATCAAGCTGTTATTTTATTTCCAAGTAATACAAAATATTATTAGAACTGTCTGTGGTAGTGACAGTTTCATATGAGTGTGAGATCACGTCCTCCCAAAGGAATCCTGGGTGTGTGTACACTTTATAAGAATCCAGAATCATTTAAATATCATCGCATGCCTCTTCCAAGTGATGATGATAATGATGCTCTTAATGAGGATTAGCTGCACTCATGAGCCCATTTTAGATTATGTATTATTAGAACACATTGACTCCACTTGGGGAAACTGAATATGTATTTTGCGGCTTTGTTTTCTGAGCAGAGTTTGTTCAGGTAAAGCAAGTCTTGAATACTATGCCTGAGTTTTCTTTTGACCAGATAATGCCTGTTTATTGCTTTGATCCTGGCTAGTATCTTGATCCTGTCCTTTTTCTGAAAAGATTTGTGTGAGTTGAAAGTTTTATAAATCATTTGAAGTGCTTTAGAGTATGTTTTTGGAGTACAAATGGGAAGGGGTGGGTGTTATGGGGGGCATTTCAAAGAATCAAGAATTTTTTCTTAGCACACTAAAAATCTACTCTCTGTGACTTACACCCATTGGACCTTTTTCATCTAGAGTAATGTTTTTCCCCAAGTGTATACTATAAAATGCTAGTTCTGAAGATGTTAATAGATACTGTGTGAAAAAATAATGGTGGGTCTGAGGTTTAATGTATGTGGGGGAAAATAAGGTTTAACAAAAATAAACAGGTTTCTTTAATCCTGGACTTGTTTGATACGCTAATTGTATATTGAATATAGTAAATTTCTAAGTGGTAAACTCTTAGAGCTCACAAGGAACTAGTTCCTATAGAACACACTTAGAAAACAGTGCTTCAGAGCAGTGGCTTTCACAGCCTTTTTGTGGCTTTTTTTTGGACTCAACCTTCATGATAAAGAAATAGAGTTTACATCATAGCCTATTACACGTGTATATGAATAATTGAAACAAATGTATCACAAAACTGTAGTTACTTTTAGTACATGTGGTAAGCTCTAATGTTTTCTGTTGTTTCTTTAGGGGAAAAAGGCTAGTTTCAACCCATTAAGCTGATTTTGTGACCCATTAGTGGGTTGTATCTCAGTTTGGAAAGCACTGTTCTAGAACAATTCAGAAGAGTCAGAGAAAGCAGTTAACATCATTGCATATCACAGTGTATTAAGCTGTGCCTAGTAGCTTATAAACATTTTTGCATTTAATTTTCATCTACTTGTGAATTAAGTATCATTTTCTAGGTAAGGAAACATAATCTTTCTAAGCTTCAAATAACACACAGTAAATGATGGAGTTAAGATTTGAATCCAGGACTTTATGACATCAAAGCTTATATTGTTCTCCCTGTATTTTGCTTTTTCCAGGTATAATCCTTTTTCCACATTGAATGGCCTCTTAAAATATTTCAACACTACTGTTGTGATACTGTTGACCTCTTCTACCCACCACACACATAGCATTCTCATCTCTTCTGCAGAGTAAAACAGTCCCAGTTTATTTCATCATTCCTAGATAATATAATTTTCTGATCCTTCAACCATGATCACTTTTCACAATGAATTCTAGTTGCTCGTTGTCATTAAAAATGGTACTCAGAACTGTACTCAGCATTTTTTTTTTTAAGATTTTATTTTTTTAAATCTCTACAGCTGTCATGGGGCTTGAACTCACAACCCCCAGATCAAGAGTTGTATACGGTACTGACTGAACAAGCCATGTGCTGGCTTGACCAGAGAGATATGATGGATACACCTTGCTTGAGCTAACTGCTGTTATTTTTTTTTTTTTAAGATTTTATTTATTTATTTGACAGAGAGAGATCACAGTTAGGCAGAGAGGCAGGCAGAGGGAGATGGGCAGGCAGGCTCCCTGCTGAGCAAGGAGCCCGACACAGGACTTGATCCCAGGACCCTGACATCATGCCCTGAGCCAAAGGCAGAGGCTTAACCCACTGAGCCACCCAGGCGCCCCTAAATGCTGTTATTTTGAAACCAAATATTTCATTAACAGTTTTGGTTTCTGTTGCTTATGTTCAATATGATCCAGTAGTGTCAGTTACACTCAATATCTTTTATAGATAAGTTAAACTAAGCCTCCTTAACCCTGTTTTTATGTAATGAATTCTTAAGCGTGTGTGTGTGTGTATTTATATATTAGGCTTATGTTATATTTAAATTAGGTTTTTATATTTAATTTCATAGTCTTGATTTAGGCATTTAATACTTCTGTCATTTTCATATTTGGTAGGCATACCTACTAGGTCTTCATTCAGGTTGTTGATAAAAATGTTAAAATGACAGAGTAAAGGGCTCTGAAATGTGCAGCTCAACTAGAATCCCTCCAGATTAACATCAGTCTATTAATCAACACACATTGTGGTTGTTCAGTAACTTAGTTCCACTTGTTATCAAGTCCCTATGCCATTTTTTAAAAAGATTTATTTGTCAGAGTGCGAGTGTGCACTTGCACAGAAGCAGGGGGAGCAGCAGGCAGAGGGAGAGGCAGGTTTCCCACCGAGCAAGGAACCCGATGTGGGACTCCATCTCAGAACCCTGGGATCATGACCTGAGCCTAAGGCAGACGCTTAAACGACAGAGCCACCCAGGCATCCCCATATGCCATTTTGTATGGATATTATGAAAGATTTTGCCAAATTGGTTGCTGTAATTAAGTTATACCCTGCCTACAGGGTCACCTGCAATGAAGTAAACCTGTCAGAATAGAAATTGCATTTTATTTGGTTTGACTTGCTCATGGTGAATCCTGTCTTTTTCCTTTTTTAACTTCACAAACATTTTGTTTAATTCAGTTTTGAATTTTGCAAGGAATAAGTTTGGTCTGGATATTCTAGGCCTACTTATTTTTCTCTTTAGAAATTACCATATTTCCTCTTACCTACACTTTGACCCTGACGTGTTATTTATTAATATTTTTTAAATTCTTATTTAAATTTTAGTTAATATTCTGTGCAATATTGGTTTCAGGAGTAGAATTCAGTGATTCATCACTTACATAAAACACCCGCTGCTTATCATAACAAGTTACGATAATGCTATCCTTAATACCCATCACCCATAAAGTCCATCACCCACCTCCCTTCCTCCATCAACTCTCAGTTTGTTTTCTATTGTTAAGATACTCCTGTGGTTTGTTTCCCTCTCTTCCCACCCCCTAATATGTCCATCTGTCGTGTTTCTTAAATTCCACATAAGTGAAATCACCTGGTATTTGTTTTTGACTTATTTCACTTAGCATAATACACTCTAGCTCCATCCACATCATTGCAAACGGCAAGATTTCATTTTTTGATGGCTGAATAATATTCCATATTCCATTGTGTGTGTAAGTATATATACATATGCAATATTAGCTATCGTGGACATTGCTGCTGTAAACATCAGGGTGCATTTACCCCTGCATTTACCCCAAATCTGTATTTTTGTATCCTTTGGGAAAATACCTAGTAATGCAGTTGCTGGTCATAGGGTAGTTCTATTTTTAACTTTTTGAGGAACCGCCATACTGTTCTCCAGAGTGGCTGCACCAGTTTGCATTCCCACCAACACGTGAGCAGGTTCCCCTTTCTCCGCAGCAACATCTGTTGTTTCCTGCATTCTTTTTTTTTTTTTAAAGATTTATTTATTTATTTGATACAGAGAGAGAGATTACAAGTAGGCAGAGAGGCAGGCAGAGAGACAGGGAGAGGAGGAAGCAGGCTCCCTGCTGAGCAGAGAGCCCGATGCGGGCCTCGATCCCAGGACCCTGGGATCATGACCTGAGCCGAAAGCAGAGGCTTTAACCCACTGAGCCGCCCAGGCGCCCTGTTTCCTGCATTCTTAATTCTAGCCGTTCTGACAGGTAGGAGGTAGTATCTGCTTATGGTTTTGATTTGTGTTTCCCTGATGATGAGTGATGTTGAGCTTCTTTTCACATATCTGTTAGCCTTCTGGATGTCTTCTTTGGAAAAGTGTGTATTCAACCTGATGTGGTATTTTAGGTTGACATATTTTGAATCAATAATAATTTCAGTGACAAAATTTTGATTCTTTTACATTATTTGGAGGGGTAGACCTAAACCTGTTTCAAGCTATATTCCGACTTACATTCTTGACTTATTGTCTATCATCTTGCCTTATTTGAAATTCAGTTTCCTTTGAAGAATGTTTATGTGGGCTGTCCATTTGAACAAAGTATTGACAAAAATACAGAAGCTAAAGAGTATTTCTGCCCACTCTTTGTTATTCCGTATTATTGCATATTTTGCTCCCATATTATGGGCTATCCCTCTTTTGATGCTAATTCCCTCAGTATACTTTTTAATCCATAAATATTTGTTGATTGTAATCCACATGCAATAAAACTTTCCCTATGAGTGTGTAACTTAGTGACTTTTTTAAGTATATTTACAAACTTGTGCAGCTGTCACCACTATCTGATTCCAGAACATTTTCATTAGTATCCTACCTACCCCCCTGCTAAAAAACAAAACAAAACAAAACAAAAAACACCAAACCCATTATCAGTCACTTCCCATTTCCCCAGCTCCTCTTATATACTTTCTGTGTGTATGGAGCTGCTTATTCTGGTCACTTTATATAAGTGAAATTATGTAGTATGTGGCATTTAGTGTCTGGCTTCTTTCATTTAGCATGTTTTCAAGGTTCATGTTGTAGCATGTATCAGAACATTTTCTTTTTCATTCCTTTTTTTGGTTTTTTAAGATTATTTATTTGAGGTAGAAAGCACATGATATGGGGGGGAGGGGCAGAGGGAGAGGGAGAAGCAGACTCCTGGGGACCAGGACTCAATCCCAGGACCCAAAGATCATGACCTGAGTCGAAGGCAGACACTTAACTAACTGAGCCTTCCAGGCGCCCCTTTTCATTCCTTTTTATGTCTGAATAATAATATCACATTTTGTTTATCCATTCATCAGTTGATGAGAATTTGGGTTCTTTCCACTTTTTGGTTTTTATGAAAAATGCTGCTATGACCATTTATTTACAAGTTTTTAAATGGACATGTTTTCATCTTTGAGTATATACCTAGGAGTGGAATTTCTAGGTCAGATATTAACTCCATGTTTAACTTTTTGAGAAGCTGCCAGGCTGTTTTCCATTCCCATCAGCAATACACAGGGGTTCCCCTTTTGCCACATTCTCTCCAGCGTTTCTTATTGTCTTTTTTGTTATATAGCCATTCTACTTGTAGCTCATTCTGGTTCTGATTTGCATTTCCCTAATGACTAATGGTATTGAGCATCTTTTCAGCTACTTATTGGCCATTTGTCTATCTTTGGAGAAATGTCTATTCAAACCATTTACCCATATTCTTTTTTTTTCTTTTTTCTTTTTTTTTCATTTACCCATTTTCTAATTGTGTTGTCTTTTTATAAGTTGTGAGAGTTCTTTATGCGGGATACAGATCCCTCATGAAATATGTGATTTGTGAATATTTTCTCTCATTCTCTGTTTTTTCACTTTTTTTCCTTTTTTTTTTTTTTTTAAAGGTTTCATTTATTTGTCAGAGAGAGCACACAAGCAGAGGGAGTGGTATGCAGAGGGAGAAGCAGGCTCCCTGCTGAGCAAAGAGCCTGACAGAACTGGATCCCAGCCCCCCCCCCCTCGGGATCACGACCTGAATCAAAGGCACACGCTTAACCAACTGAGCCACCCAGGCATCCCTGTTTTTTTACTTTCTTACTGGAGTCCTTTGAAGCACAAAGTTTTTCATATTATGAATTCTTATTTATTCTTTTGTTGCTTGTGCTTTTGATGTCATGTCAGAGAAACCTGTGCCTAATCCAAGGTCATAAGATTTATTACTGTCTTCTAAGAGGTTTATAATTTTAGCCATTTTTATTCTACATTTTTAATTTTTTAATTTTTATTTATTTTTATTTTTATTTATTTGACAGTGAGTATGCACAAGCGGAGGGAATGGCAGGGAGAGGGAGAAGCAGGCTTTCTGCCCAGTGGGAAATCCAGTGCAGGGCTCGATCCTACGAACCTGGGATCATGACTCAAGCCAAAGGCAGATGTATAACCAACTGAGCCACCCAGGTGCCCCTTTGATCCATTTTTTTAAATTGTGGTAAAATATACATAATTTGCCACATTAAACAATTTTTAAATGTATAGTTCAGTGGCAATAAAGTACATTTTATATTATTGTGCAGCCATCACCACCATCCATCTTCAGAACTTTTTCATTTTCCCAAACTGGAATTCCATTCTGATTAAACAATGACTCCCTTTCCTTGACAGCCTTTCTTTCTGTCTCAGTGAATTTGACTACTCTAAATAACTCATATATGTGGAATCATACAATATTTGTGCTTTTGTAACTGTTCTGTTTCACTTAGCACAGTGTCTTTGATTCATTCATGTTTTAGAATGTCTCAGAATTTCCTTCCTTTGCGGGGGGTTTGTCTTTAAAGCTTTATTTGTTTTTTTTTTATTATTTATTTTTATTTATTAAAGATTTTGTTTATTTGAAAGAAAGACAGGAGAGAGGAGTGGGAGAGGGAGAAGCAGGCTCCCACTGAGCAGGGAGCCCGATGTGGGGCTTGATCCCAGGACCCTGGGATCATGATCTGAGCCCGAAGGGAGATGCTTAACAACTGAACCACCCAGACGCCCCGCTAAAGCTTTATTAAATCTTATAATCCTCAATAGGCAGGAGAAAGCAACACTTGAATCTTTCTATCCCAAACCTGAGCTGTGTGATGCATATGATTTTCTTATTTAAATATGGAATTTATATGTATATGCTATATGTCGTGGTAAAAAATCTCCACAAAGGTCAGCCTTCAAGCAATTTCCAAGCATACAGTTTATTATTGTCAATCATTTTCACATTGTTATGCAACAGATCCCTAGAATCCTTCCGTCTTGCGTGACTGAAACTCTGCACCCACAGAACAGTGACTCCTGGCCTCCCTTTTTCCCAGCTCCTGGCAACCACCATTTTACTTTGTTTCTATGAGATTAGATGCCTCATAAGTGGAATCATGAAGTATTTGTCTTTCTGTTACTAGTTTATTTCACTTAGCATAATGTCCTCAAATTTCATTCATATTGTAGCATGTGATGTGGTTTCCTTTTTTAGGACTGAATAATATTCTATTCTATATATACACCAGATTTTCTTTATCCATTCACCTGTCAATGGACATTTGGATTATCTCTACCTCTTGGCTATTGTGAATAATGCTGCTGTGAACTTGAGTGTACAAATACCTTCTCAAGTCCTTGCTTTCTCTTCTTTTGGGTATATACCCGGAAGTGGAATTGCTGTATCGAATGGTAATTCTGTGTTTAACTTTTTGAGGAGCCACAATACTGTTTTCCATAGCAGCTTTACCATTCTGACAAGCATTACAAAAGGATTCCGGTTTCTCCATGTCCTTGCTAATTTTTGCTTTTATCCATTTTGAGTTTTTATATAGTGTGAGGTAGGGGTCCAACTTCATTCTTTTTGCATGTATATATCCTGTCACTTTACCTTTTGAAGACTTTCCCCATTAAATTGTCTTGGTACTCTTGTTGAAACCAGTTGTCCATAAATGTGTGGATTTATTTCTGAACTTTCAATTCTGTTTTATTAATCTTTGACTGCCCTTATGCCAGTAGTAAATAGTCATGATAACTATAGGTTTTTAGTAAGTTTTGAAGTTGGAAAATGTGAATCTTCTACTTTTGTTCTTTTTCAAGATTGTTTTGGGTATTCAAAGTCTCTTGTATTTCTATATGAACTTTAGGATCAACTTGTAAATTGCAGCAAAAGCAGCTAGAATTTTGACAGGGATTGTATTGAGTCTTAGATAAATTTTTAGATTTTTCTATATTGATAGCTTAACAGTATTCTTTGAATCTGTGAACATAGGTTGTCTTTCCATTCGCTTAGGGCTTTAATTTCTTTCAACTGTGTTTTTTAATTTTTAGATTATAACTTTTACATTTATCTTATTCATTTTATTCCTATTTTATTCTTCTTAAAGTCATTGTACATGGAATTGTTTTTTCTTAATTTCACTTTTTGGTTGTACATTGCTACCATATAGAAATATAGTTGATTTTTGTTTATTGATGTCATTATATTCAGCCTTGCTGAAGTCACTTATTAGCTGTTATAGTTGTTTCTGTGAGTGTATTTCCTAGGATTTTTTTTTATATATAAGATTATGTCATCTGCTAATAAAGGTAATTTTACTACCTCTTTTCCAGTCTGGGTGCCTATTTTATTATCTTCTTGCTTAATTGCCCTGGCTAGAACATCCAGTATAATGTTGGGTACAAGTGGTGTAAGTGGACATCCTTCAATGTGATTTTAATTGCTCTTTTATTTTTAATTATAGCCAACAATTATTTATTGCATTAACATGTGACAGATACTATGGTAGCCACCTCATGTTTTGTCTTCCTAATAAATATGATCAGACTATCATTATGAGCTTCCATTTTAAAGATGGGGAAATTAAAGCTTAGATTAAGTAATTTAATTATAGTCATTCAAGTATATGGCTGAGATTGGATTGGAACCCAGTTAGTCTTACTCTGTATTTTAAAATTTTTTAATCTTTACCTAATTCTATTTTTTATGTTATTTTTAAGATTTATACTATTATTTACTTTCAGGTATTATGTGTCCCCCAGTTCTGTCTTTTGATCATTTGTCTTTAATAGCTTGACCTCTGTGTACATTATTTCTTTATATAAAGACCTCTTTTTGTACTCATTATTCTTGTGCTAAATTGGCCTTTGGAGCCCTTGGGAGTAGCTGAGAGCTATGACTCAACTAGATAGCCCGAGTTGAAGTCCCTGCTCCCAGCCTTCTTACCTGTGGGACCCTGGACAAACCACTTATTCTGTGTGCTTGAATGTCTTCATTATCTCCAAAATAAAGATAATTATTGTAATACAGAATTTAATGTAATATATGTAAAATGTTAACAGTTTTTGGCACAAGAAGTGTTAGCTTACATCATTGTCATCATCATCAGTGTTATTTTTTTTTAAAGATTTTATTTATTTATTTGACAGAGAGAGATCACAAGTAGGCAGAGAGGCAGGCAGAGAGAGAGGGGGAAGCAGGCTCCCCGCCAAGCAGGGAGCCGGATGCGGGCCTCGATCCCAGGACCCTGAGATCATGACCTGAGCCGAAGGCAGAGGTTTAACCCACTGAGCCTCCCAGGCACCCACCAGTGTTATTTTAATTTCAGATTTGCTTACCTTTGCATTGAACATTTAGAAAACTTTTTATTGGGTGCCTGGGTGGCTCAGTGGGTTAAAGCTTCTGCCTTCGGCTCAGGTCATGATCTCAGGGTCCTGGGATCGAGCCCCACATTGGGCTCCCTGCTTACCCGGAAGCCTGTTTCTCCTCTTCCCACTCCCCCTGCTTGTTCCCTCTCTCTCTGTGTCTCTCTCTGTGAAATAAATAAATAAAATTAAAAAAAAATGTTTGAGGGGTCCCTGTGTGGCTCAGTCAGTTAAGCATTCGACTCTTGATTTTGGCTCAGGTCATGTTCTCAGGGTTGTGAGATCAAGCCTTGTGTGGGGCTCCATGCTGAGTGGGGACCCTGCTTAAGATTCTTTCTCTCCCTCTGCCCCTCCACCCCCCCACCCCTCAAAAATTTGAGATCAGAAATCAAATAAGTCCTTCATATCCTGTTAAATCCATTTTACTTTAAATCAATTTTCTCTTAAGTTTATGAAGACCTATTAAACTCAGACTGACTTCTTATCAATAAATTTTATTGATAAACTTCCCTAACTTATAGATAGTATGTGGTTTTTACTTGCTGTGTTTTTTCACTCATGGACCTTCTTATCTAAGAATGAACTTTATTACATGGCCTCTTTGTTTTATGTATGCTTCTCATGGGAGACCATTGGTAGAATTCACCTGTAATTTTATTTGCTAAGTCTAGATTAATAAAGCAGTTTGACTTGTATAATTATCACTACTTATCTGAATAGTTTGGCAGTTATTTGCTGATTAACATCTTGAAGTTTGTTTTCTAGATTCTTCTCTACCGAGGAGATGTTACTTTAAAATAACATGGTTCACATGCGTGTGTTTTAAATGAATTAAGAAGTTACACATCTAGATGAGCATTTTATTTCCTTCTTAGTAGTTTTCCAGTGATTCTAATGTGACTTAAAATATTTTTTATTAATAGAACACTTGGAACTCCTATGTGTGAACAACACAATGATGGGAATGCTGAGAGACATGATAATGCAGGTTCTTGCTTTCTTAAAAAATAGAATTTGGCCAAGAAGGGCCACGTGATTGGTAAAATACATTACAATCACTATTGTTTAATTATGTTCCTTATACAGAGTACTGTGTAAGGCATTTTATGCATGGCAAATCATTTAATCTGCACAATCTTAAGTTATTGTTATCTCCATTATTCTGGTAACATACAAAATAAAAATTATCATTTTAACCATTTTAAATTGTATAATTTAAATTGTATAATTCAGTGCAAATACACTGATTGTTATGCAAGCATCACCATTGTCCACCTCTAGAAGTTTTTATCCTTCCCCACTGAAACTCTATATAAACAGTAACTCCCCAATTCCCCTATTCTGTTGCCCCCAGCCCTTCGCAACTACCATTCTACTTTCTTTGTCTATAAATTTGACTACTCTAGGGACCTCATGTGAGTGAAATTACAAAGTAGTTGCCCTTTTCTGCCTGGCTTATTTCATTTAGTATTGTGTCCTCAGAGTTCATTTGTGTTGTAACATGTGTCATGTTATCCCCATTTTGCAGGTAATGAAGTTAATCTCAAAGTCACATAGCTAATATAGTGAATTGAATTTCATGCTAAGCATGAAAATCCTGTCTAATGAAAAACATTTGATCTTGGTTTATTTAACCTTATGGATATTTAGGTTTCAGAAGAAAATTTTTTTTAAGTATTTGACGGAGTATAATGAGGATTATTAGACTTATTCTGTATAACTGAAGATCATTACTAGAACAATAGGTGTAAATTAGAGGCAGGCAAATTTTTGTTTAAGATAGAATTTTCTAGTACAGCTGTTTCTAGAGGGTATGGACTATATTTTTTTTAACTTTTTTGTTTTTTTAAGATTTTATTTATTTATTTGACAGAGAGAGAGAGAGAGAGATCACAAGCAGGCAGAGAGGCAGGCAGAGGGAGAGGGGGAAGCAGGCAGAGGTCCGGACGCGAGGCTTGATCCCAGGACCCTGAGGTTATGACCTGACCCGAAGGCAGAGGCTTAACCCACTGAGCCACTCAGGAGCACCTTTAACTTTATTTATTTATTTATTTATTTATGATTTTAAGATTTTATGTTTTTTTATTTGCCCCAGGGGTACAGGTCTGTGAATCATCAGGCTTACACATTTTACAGCACTCAGCATAGCACAAACCCTGCCCAATGTCCATAACCCATCCACCCTATCCCTACCCTCCCACCCCCCAGTAACCCTCAGTTTGTTTTGTGAGGTTAAGAGTCTCTTATGGTTTGTCTCCTTTCCGATCCCATCTTGTTTCATTATTTTTCCCTCCCTACCCCATGACCCCCCGCTCTGTCCCTCAAATTCCTCATATCAGAGAGATCATATGACAATTGTCTTTCTCGTACTGACTTATGTCGCTTAGCATAATACCCTCTAGTTCCATCCACGTCAGTATGGTACTGGCACAAAAACAGACACATAGATCAGTGGAGCAGAATAGAGAGCCCAGAAATGGACCCTCAACTCTGTGGTCAACTAATCTTTGACAAAGCAGGAAAGAATGTCCAATGGAAAAAAGACAGTCTCTTCAACAAATGGTGTTGGAAAAACTGGACAGCCACATGCAGAAAAATGAAACTGGATCATTTACTTACACCACACACAAAAATAGACTCAAAATGGATGAAAGACCTCAATGTGAGAAAGGAATCCATCAAAATCCTCGAGGAGAACACAGGCAGCAACTTCTTCGATCCCCGGCCACAGCAACTTCTTCCTAGGAACATCACCAGAGTCAAGGGAAGCCAGGGCAAAAACTTTTTTTAAAAGATTTTATTTATTTGAGAGAGCGAGTGAGCAAGCACAATTGGGGGGGGAGGGGCAGAGGGAGGAGAAGCAGGCTCCCTGCTGAGCAGAGAGCTGATGTGGGGCTCGGATCCCATCATGACCTGAGCTGAAGGCAGATGCTTAACTGAGCCACCCAGGTGCTCCTGGCATGGACTGTCTTTAAAAAGTGTAAGTAACCTTCAGAACACTTGGCTGGCTCAGTCTGTAGAGCATAAGACTCTTGACTTCAGGGTTTTGAGTTTGAGCCCCACATTGGGGTAGATTACATTAAAAAAAATAAAATCTTAAAAAAAAAAACATTCAGCAGTGAGGAGTGTTAAGTAGTCCTGTGACAAAGGGTGTTACAAAGAGGTAAAAATTAGTTGAATTAGGTTACTTCTAAGTGTTCTTTTTTTTTTTTTTTTGACAGAGAGAGAGAGATTACAAGCAGGCAGAGACGCAGGCAGAGAGAGAGGAGGAAGCAGGCTCCCTGCTGAGCAGAGAGCCCGATGTGGGCCTCGATCCCAGGACCCTGAGACCATGCCTGAGCCGAAGGCAGAGGCATTAACCCACTGAGCCACCCAGGCACCCTCTAAGTGTTCTTTTAACTCTGTTTCTGTGATTAAAATATTGCAGTCTATTTGGAGCATAAGATAATTTCAAGACAAAGTGCTAATAAGCTTAAATGTGGGAGAGATCTTTAGCAATGGGACATCATAGGTTGTTTTTTTTTTAATTTCTTTTTAAAGATTTATTCATTTAAAGAGAGCAAGTAAGTGAGGGGAAAGGCAGAGGGAGAGAGAAATTTTAGGAGACTCCTTGATAAACTCCGAGCCTAATGCTGGGCTCCACCTCACCACCCTGAGATCACTACCTGAGCTGAAACCAGGAGTTAGATGACCAACCAACTGTGCCACTTAGGGCCCTAGATTTTTTTTTGTTTTTTTTTTTTTCCTAAATCTATAGCACATTTTTTGAATATCTTCAGTAATGGAAGATTCTTTTCCTCATGAAGATAGGTATGAATTTTGAAAACTGTTGAAAGTCATTATTACACTAGTGAATAAAAATGGGTTAGCAAGGTATTTAAAGTCCTGAGAAGTCCAATTCCAGTTCTCCTTTTTCCTGTATTTACTTACTGTTGCCAGCAGACTTCATGGACATCCCTGCCTAGTGGCATGTTCTAATGTTCATTTTGCAACAGAGCACCTTTTTTCTTTGTGAAATTCTAAATATCCTGCTTGGTTTACTTCCTTTTCAGTATTACCTGTCACTTTTTACACATCATTTTTAGAGTATATGTACCAAGACAACCTTGTACTTTGGTCTTTGTAGTCTAGATTGTGAGCAGTTTAAGCAGAAGGATAGTATCATATTCATCTTCATGTGTCTGAACAGGCTCTCAGTATCTTGTGTGTAGTAAGAGTTCAGTTACATTAAATTACATTGAATCAATCTGATTGTCAATGATGTTAGGTTGAAATGAGGTGAAGCTGGAAAATAAACCAAATTCTTGCCTGACTTGATGACCCTTATGCTAGTTGAGATGAGTTTTCCACACATTCTAATACTAGAAGTATTGAATCTATACTCTCCCATGATGAATTAAAGAAAATACTGTCTAGTTAGTGTCTGATGTTAAAGAAATCAGTTTTAAAATTAATTAGAATAGTATATCTCTTTGGTAAGGTAGTAGATGTACCCTGTTTTAAACTTGTTTGTACTTTTTGTGATTTCTAAATTTCCTGTTATGAATACAAATTGCTTTTATAATTTAAAAAATCCTATTTATGGGACGCCTGGGTGGCACACTTAGTTAAGCATCCTACTCTTGGTTTTAGCTTTCGTTGTAAGATTGATTCCCTGAATTGGACTCTGCACTCAGTGAGGAGTCTGCTTGAGATTCTCTCTCCCTCTGCCCCTCCCACTCATGCACGTGGCACTCTCCCTCTCAAACAAATAAGTCTTTAAAAAAAATTTTATTTATAAGATTTAAGTAGTTTCATTACTTTGTAGTCACGTAGGTAGGGATCATTATATAACACGATACATTAAAAAGCTGTTGATGTTTTCCTTATTACTTAGTGGTAGTGAGATTATATATCACAGTTGAAAAAAATTTGGTTCCAGTAAGTTTAGACATGTGTTTTTGATAGAACCGAAGCCCAAGTGAGCTGATATACATGATTTTATCTATTATTCTTGTTTTTAACTTTGCATTTTAGAAATGAAATTACCCAGGGATACCTGGGTGGCTCAGTAAGTTAAGCGTCTGTCTTTGGCTCAGGTCATGATTCCAGGGTCTGGGATTTAGCCCTGCATGAATAAAATCTTAAAAAAATAAAAAATAAGTTAAAAAATTTTTTTAAAGATTTTATTTATTTGACAGAGAGAAACACAGCGAGAGAGGGACACACAAGCAGGGGGAGTGGGAGAGGGAGAAGCAGGTCCCCCGTAGAGCAGGGAGCCCGATGCAGGGCTCGACCCTGGGACCCCAAGATCATGACCTAAGCCGAGGACAGACGCCCAACAACTGAGCCACCCAGGCACCCCTAAATATTTTTTTTAAACGAAATTACCTAAGTGTAAATTTTCTTTTTAATTTTTTTTTTTTAATTTTATTTGAGAGAGCAGAGCAAGAGAACACAAGTGGGGATGGGTAGGCGGAGGGGCAGAGGGAGAGGGAGAAGCAGGCTTCCCGCTGAGTAGGGGGCCTGACATGGAGCTCCATCCCAGGTCTCTGGGATTATGACCTAAGCTAAAGGCAGATGCTTAACCAACTGAGCCACCCAGGCATTCCCCCTAAGTGTAAATATTAGTATCAGATTTGCCTAAATAAAGTATATAGTCTGTTTTTGTGGGGAGGGAAAATCCTGAAACTTTTTTTATTTTCCAGGAATATCAGATAAGGAACCCCAAAGCTGTGTGTAGCTCATATCATGTGAGCCTTCTGGGCAAAGAAATTGGTATGCCAAACTTCCAGGGAACCTGGTGCTGATGCCCTTGTAACTCAGAAGGGCTTTTTCTCTTCTTCCCCCACTTACCAAGCCCCCTGCCTCCTTGCTTGTCTGGTTGGAACATATCTAAAACTGTATTTGTAAATTAGTTCAATTTTGACTTTTGTTTTTAAGTTGGTTTGTTGTTGTTGTTGTTGTTGTTGTTGTTTTTGGACAGCACACAAGCAGGCGGAGTAGCAGGCAGAGAGAGAGGGAGAAGCAGGCTCCCTCCTGAGCAAGGAGATGAATTCCGGGCTTGATCCCAGGACCCTGGGATCATGACCTTACCTGAAGGCAGCCGCTTACCTGAGTGAGCCACCCAGGTGCCCCACATTTTTTATTTTTTATTTACTTACTTTTTAAAGATTTTATTTACTTATTTAAGAGAGCACAAGCAGGGAGGAGGGTCAGAGGGAGAGGGAGAAGCAGATTCTCTGATGAGCAGGGAGCCTGTTGGTCACCGGGCTCAGTCCCAGGACCCTCAGATCATGACCTGATCTGAAAGCAGACACGTAACCAACTGAGCCACCCAGGCACCCCATGACATTTTTTAAAAAGGAAACAATTTGAGTGGTAAGTAGCGGAATTAAGTGTTTTAATGTAAATGGGTTGAGTTACAGTAATGTACTGTTCATTATAGTAAGGACTCATACTAGCCAAAGCACACTGCATGTTGTCTCTTGTGCTAGTTTATTATTTTTTTTAAGATTTTATTTATTCATTTGACACAGAGAGAGAAATTACAAGTAGGCAGAGAGGCAGGCAGAGAGAGAGGAGGAAGCAGGCTCCCTGCCGAGCAGAGAGCCAGATGTGGGCCTCGATCCCAGGACCCTGGGATCATGACCTGAGCCGAAGGCAGTGGCTTTAACCCACTGAGCCACCCCGGCGCCCTCTCTTGTGCTAGTTTAGTAGCAAAAATGAACATGTAAAGGTATCTAAGTTTTAAGGCTTTAGGTAATATAAGTTCCTATTTTGCCTGTTCCATTTACTGAAAATCACATCCTCTGGTGTCTTTCACTTGGGAATCCACATTATGGAGGAAATGGGCACCTTAAGGAATAAACTAGCTTATTTAAGAGGAAGGCTTTTTAAGATTAGGTCTTTAAACTAGGTGTGGCTCCAAAAAATGCAAAGCCTACAGTTTGCTTTGACTTTGAAAAGACTCAAATGCTGGAATAAAAGTGAAATTTTTTTTTAAAGTTTTATTTATTCATTTGATAGAGAGAGACACAGTGAGAAGAGGGAACACAAGCAGGGGGAGTGGGAGAGGGAGAAGCAGGCTCCCTGCCAAGCAGGGAGCCCAATGCGCCGCTCAGTCCCAGAACCCTGGGATCATGACCTGAGCCGAAGACAGGTGCTTAATGACTGAGCCACCCAGGCTCCCCAAAAGTGAAATTTTTTAAAGGTGTTAAAGGTCTATAGGAAGGAAAAGAAAAAGTGATTGTATCTCCTTTAAATGTGAAAAAATAATAAAAACAAAGTAATGCAGTGCCATAATATCTGATATGAAATTTGTGAACGTATTTGGAATGGTAAGGAGAAGAGGGAGATAGTGTTTAAAAATTAAAGGTTTAGAATCCATGAGGATGAATCAAACCATCTCCCACTTCTCCAGTTTACTAGAATGAAACTCCTCCTCCCACATACAGCCCTCCATTCAAGAGCTTTTGCTCTTTTCTCTGTGAGAGAATAAAAAAGTACCAAGTATGTGTGGCTCTTAAAGGGTTTTGTTTGAAAGGTATGATAAGCAAGGGTGGGACAGGCTAAGTTTGCAAGTGGCCTGTAAGCTTGTAACATTGAGGAGTGGAACTTAGTAGATGCTGTTGAGTTAGGAGTTTTTAGAAGTATGTATTTAGTGCCTGATTAGTATTGAATTTTATAAATATAATGCGACTAGATTGTATGTCTTTATTAATAGTAGATACAGAAAGAATAATTTAGTAATTTTCAAATGTGAATTTTTTTGAGTGGGCTTGCTAATTTCCTTTCTATGAGGGAGATAATTGACTTATGTTGACTTGTGTTTGCCATTGGTTAATCTTAGCTAAGACTGTTCTGGAGAGGATTAAGAAATGAAATTAAAAAAAAAAACCTGATGAATCCTAGAAACCTGAGTCTAGAGGCTTGGAACTTGACAAGCCAGGTTCACAATGGTAGTACAGCAACTGAATGAGAGAGGCTAACAAATAGCACTATATATAATCTAGTTTTGTCCTAATTCATCTTTAAATTCCGGTCTAGCACCCTGCCTGGCCAATGGTACTTGCTACGTTAATGTTTCTTTAAATGACCACGTAGAACTTGATACTAAGGCCTCAGGGTACTTACAGTTTAATTTGGAGGCACAGTGGCCTCGAAATTTGGTTCTCTCTGAAACCAACAATGAGAGTTCATAGAAGGTACAGGTGGAAGGGTATTTCTTACTGTTCTGTCAGTATCAAAAAGGGTGAGTGCTGTATTGGAGTAGGTGAAAGAGAAAGCCTATGAAGTTACTTCAGTGAAGTAGATTGAGGAACAGTGAGAAAGTTGAATCATTGGGTTGGGGACCATATTGTGGATGGCTTCTGAAATCTAGAAAGAGATTTTTGAGTGTTAGAATATTCTTAGCAAAGTGGTGTTTTGGGAAGATTAGTATGGCAATTGTATGTAGGTGGGAACAGAAGGCACAGCTATGCTTTAAGGGCTAGAAAACTGAGCCTCTGAGTTTTATCTGCCTCTTGTGCCCAGAGGCACATGGCAAAACTGGAATTGAAGCCAAAATATTGAGTAGTGTTCTTTCCATTTCATCCCAACTATTCATAATTGGTTACATAAAAATCATCATATCAAACTAAATGATTAAAGATCAGAATGGTTCCTCTAACAAGACATTTACATTGTTTAAAAATAGCAGTTTGGTCTTACTAGCTTTCTTATATGAGGATATTGACATTTTGAGCCAAATAATTCTTTGTTGTGGAGGCTGTCCTGTGTATTGTAGGATGTCTAGCAGACAAAAATGCCTCCAGGGCGCCTGGGGTGGCTCAGTCGGTTAAGCCACTGCCTTCGGCTCAGGTCATGATCCCAGGGTCCTGGGATCGAGTCCTGCGTCGGGCTTCCTGCTCCTCAGAGAGCCTGCTTCTCCCTTTCCCTCTCCCTCTTCCTGCTGCTCTGCCTACTTGTGCTCTCTATCTCTCTGTCAAATAAATAAATAAAGTCTTAAAAAAAAAATGCCTCCAGACATTGCCAGATGTCTCCTGGGGCAAAATCACCTCAAGTATTGCCTTAGAGTGTACTTACAATACAACCTCAACCTAACCAGAAATATTTAGTGCTGTATTGCAGGAATAAGAATTGCATTCTAGGGCGTCTGGGTGGCTCAGTGGGTTAAAGCCTCCGCTTTCAGCTCAGGTCATGATCTCAGGGTCCTGGGATCGAGGGCTCCCTGCTCGGCAAGGAGCCTGCTTCCTCCTCTCTCTCTCTCTCTGCTTGCCTCTCAGCCTACTTGTGATCTGATCTCTCTCTGTCAAATAAGTAAATAAAATCTTAAAAAAAAAAAAAAGAATTGCATTCTAGTAAGTGTTGCCTTTACATTTCTAAGTCATAATAATGTTCCGAAAATTAAGAAAAACTAAAGTAATTTATTGTACAAATGTGGGTACTATTTGAGAGTCAGGGGAGTGCTGGGATGCCAAACAACATGCTTAAATTAGGACTTCCCTGGGCAAACTGGATGAACGGTCATCTTAGGAGTTAATCATCACACATACGTTCGGTACTTACTATGAGTAGGTTAAGGTGATAAGAAGTAGGTGTGAGAACTATGGTGGTTGGAAAACCTTGTGAAAAAAGCAAGTCTTGAATTGATCTTGAAGTGTGGCTTGGTTTAGATCAGGAAAATGGAAAGGAAATTCTGCTCCCTACCCCCATAGTAAAAAATTATGAACAAAGACATCTATGGTTTAACTATCCAGAATGTATGAGATGAACATTTATTTGTCTGGTTTGGCTGGACAAGAGGGGTTTTTTTTTACTGGAGTACATGGGAGTGAAGATCAAAGGATGTAGTTTTGGATGAGATAGCAAGATCTTAAAAATTAAGCTGCGGGCTATATTTGGTGGGAAAGTTTTTGAGCAGTGAAACTATGTTATACTGATCTGTATTTTAGCTAAATGGTAGTGGTAGAGGATAGATTAGAGGAGTAAAAGTCTGGTAGGTATGGGGAAACCACTTGATATTATTATAATTGCTTATATTGGGTGAGATGAGGATCTAGGCTTGAGTGAAGTTCGTGCAAATAAAAAGGAAGGGATAGATTTTAGGGGCATTAATGAATTGATAGGATGTGTTGATTGAGCACATTGAATATGTAGCAAGAGGAAACAGTCAAGGTTAGCATAAAACTTCATTCATTGAGTGGAAAAAATAGTAGTGCCATTTTATGTTTGTTTGGAGGTATTTGATTTTGGGGGGATGTCTGTTGTAAACCATTGGAGCTCTATGACACCCATGAGAAAAATTAGGACTAGAACTATTTGAAAATCATATATGTCCAAAGAATGATAGGTGGTTATGATGAAACAAAAAAAGACTTCTTCAAATTAAAAGTTTCTGATAAATATAGAATAAAATAGTAGGAGCAAATTTATAGTTGTATCTTATGAGGCAGCAGTTGATAGAATAACAAAAATACTGCGATATAGAAAATGTGTGAAGAAATTAAAAAGCTCAGTTTTTATACTTGCGTATTTTCAGACCCTTATGTCATCACTTCTAGTTTTAGTAATTAAACTTTAATAAGTGATATGGGCAAAAACTGATGGGAAAGGAAAAAATTTAAGAGATTGGAGAATAGGTTAAATATTTTGATTTAGCATGATTTGATTACTGTCACTTGGGAGAGCCCCTGGTTAGTTGTTAGGAGTATTTTGAAAGGAACAAATGAAGTGGAATGGATACAAATTAAAATAGAAAAAAATTTAGTTCTCATCTTGCAACTAGAGTTACTAAGTGGTACAATTGAGAATGACTGTAGAATTTTGTATAATTTTTCAAGAAAATGCAATGCCCTGTTATGGATTCTTTATAGTAATTTCTTTCGTTCATTCTGCAATATTGAATTCCTTTTGTATTATGTGCAGGGCAGGTTTCTTTGGGATTGAAGGTAAAGCATAAGAGATGATGGGGAAATACTATTCCTGCCCTTGAGATGCTTGGAGTTCCATATGAAAAACAGTTATAGAATTATATATAAATTGTATATACACAAACACAACTACAAATTCTAACAATGGAGGACTAGACTGGGTTCTTTCTAGGACAATGCCAGTTCTAAAAATACTGTCCCTCTTGCCTTTCAAAAATATTTTATGCATTCTAACTACTTCAGTATATAGTATATGTCAGGAATCCTCACATACTCACTCTTATCTTTCCTTTTATATAAGTCAAAAGAAAAAGAAGAGAATGTTTGAGCTGGTCTTAATTCTATAAACAGAGTACTGAGTACCATTCTCACTTCAGCTTGGGCATGTAACATAAAAATATTGCCAGATTTTCTTTAGAACCTCAATTACCTGATGTTTTAGGCTAACCTGTTGTTTTTGGGGATAAACACATATACTTAAATACAAATATGTAGACATATATATGTAGCAAATACATGTATTTAGATTCCTCCCATTATTTTGTTCATATTTCCACAAAGTAGATAAAATATTTAGTTTTATAATTCAAGAAACTAACTTTAGAACCTGTGGGAATACTGCAAATAGAAAATTCTCTGATAAAAGAGTTATTTACTCTTTATTGTATTAACAAACCTTTGTTACCAGTGTTTTTCAGATTCTAACTTTATGCTCTCATGTCTTTTCTCAGATATTTGTGCAGAAACTTTCTTAACAATAAGAAAAATTTATTAATTTTTAAAACCTAACCTTAGTTGACAAATTGTTAAAAAGTCATTATAGTATGCATTATTTCCTGGGATTTGAAGGACATTTTTTTTTACTAAAAGTTATGACTTGTTAGCCATAAATACTATGGCTTCCACAGATAAAATGCTGCTCAAGGCATTTCACCAATAAAAAGTGATTAACAAGCAAAGTACGCTAAAAGAATCAGCGTGGATTATACACAAACACACACTTCATTTACGTGTAACATATATCTGGATGTAAATACACACATACACACATATAATTTATGTTCTCTGTGGACTAAAAAATTCTGCTATCAGTAGTAATTGTTATCCATGTATGTGGTTGTGGCTGAAATTATATGTTTAGTCATATACATAAGGATTGTCATGCTTTGTAGCTATTGTCAAAATTTTGCAGAGTTTGGTATAGTTTGAAACTCCCAGCCTTCCTGATGTCTTTTCTCAAACAAAACAAAATGCCAAAAAATCAAAACAAAACAAAAGAAAAACCCCTCAGTTTTTGATTGTTGCACTCTAGGTTGGTCTCACTGTAACTGTTGTTTCCCCTGGAGTACGTGGCTATGCCTCAAACACTAGAAGATTGTCTTTTTGAAGAAGGAATTTCCAACCTCACTTTTGTGGAATCCCAGAGAATAGCAAAACTGCTTTGATTTTCTTAAAATTAAAAAAGTCTTATCTTATTGGAATGAGAATCAAGAGAGTCATGAAATGAAAATGGAAACATAGAGTGTCACTGTCTGAAACTTTGGAATTCACTGTTGTAAAGCTTTTCTTTAGTCTTTTTGGCTTGCTTGCTTGCTCTGTCCTTTTTTTGGCTCACTGTGTTGTATTCTTCTGCCATACTTTCTGTTTATATATGTATCCTTCCTACTCTGTAGCTAATGTTACTTCAGTGCTTGTAAACTGTTTTATGTGTGTTTTTTTAAAAGATTTTATTATTTGTCAGAGGGACAAAGGCAGACGCTTAACCCACTGAGCCACCCAGGCATCCCAGTGCTTGTAAACTGTATAAGAATTTCTCACTGAATTTGCTTTGCTAATAATTACCATTATTACTGGTAGTACTAATGATAGTTCTCTAAAAACCAGAAGAGTGTTTTATATTTCTTCATATAAATGTAGTATATATGCCTTTAAGTCTGCTAATGGGCCAAATAATTGTTAATGGCATGATCAATCTCAAATTTCAAAAAGACTCTTGTTATATATATGAACTGAAGATACTTTTTTCAATTAAGTTCTTATTTTTTTATTGTAATAGGGGGATCAATTACAACTTTATGGTTGATAGGGCTTAGGAAAAGAGAACGGTGAACCACAGGAGCCATTAGAATGATGAATATATTGGAGTCTTTTGTTTTTGAGTAAATTCTACCCCCATTGCCAGGCACAAATTCACGATCCTGAGATCAATAGTCCCATGCTATACTGACTGAGCCAGCCAAGAACCTCATTAGGCAGTAAAATATAATAGTTAAGAGCACAGGTTCTGGAGTAATCCTAGTTATTAGCACCTATTCATGAGTTTACTATGAAGATTGAAAGAGTTAGTGTGCCTAGATGGCTCAGTCAGTTAAGTAAGTGTCTACCGTGGGCTCAGGCCATGATCATGAGATCCTGGGATCAAGCCCTGCATCAGGCTTCCTCCTCATGGGAAGTTTGCTTCTTTCTCTCCCTCTGTGTCATCCCCCCCGCCCCCACTCAGGGTCCTGCTCTCTGGGGTGCACGCTCTCTCTCTCACAAAAATAAATAAAAAATCTTAAAAAAAAAAAGATTGAAAGTATTTTTAAAATATTGAAACCATGCCTGGCATGTAATAAACATTTGGTAAAATATGCATAATAGCACTTCTTATTGCCACATTGACTAAGAAAGCTTGGTAAATCGTTATAAAGTGATGTATCCTAAAAATTTAGAATTATTTAATTATATTTAGTTGTGGGTAAAACCAAAGATACTTCTGTTAATGAAAGTTTAAAAATCATGAAATTATAAAAATAGAAACAAAAATCTCAATAGTCACTTTGATCTTATTTACGTTGATATGTTTCCTTTACCTTTTTTCATGTGCATTTTTAAATATTGTAAACATGGTTGTTTTATTCAGTCTTCATTCATATGCAAATAAATGTTTGATCATCTCTAAATGTCAATCACTGTGCCAGGGATTATGCATTGAACTTTGTGAAGACAGAGGCTCTTTTTTAGCCTTATATATGCTTTACTCAATAAATTGAGAAGGATGATTTTGAGATATTAAAAACTGATTGTTTGGGCGCCTGGGTGGCTCAGTGGGTTGACGCCTCTGCCTTCGGCTCAGGTCATGATCTTGGGGTCCTGGGATCGAGGCCCGCATCGGGCTCCCTGCTCAGCAGGGAGCCTGATTCCCCCCCTCTCTCTCTGCCTGCCTCTCTGCCTCCTTGTGATCTCTCTCCCTCTGTGAAATAAATAAATAAAACCTTTTTTAAAAAAAAAAACTGTTTTCCTGAACCTGTAAAAGTTTACACACTAATTTAAAATTCATTCCAATAACAATTTTATTTTATTATAATTTTTTCAACATTTAAGCAGGTCTAAGCAAATAGCCATCTGTTGCTTTTTTTTTTTTAAGATTTTTTTTATTTGAGAGAGAGAGAGAGACTGGGAGAGAGAGCATGAGCGGGGAGGAGAGGGAGAAGCAGGCTCCCGGCGAGCAGGAAGCCCAACACAGGGCTCCATCCCAGGACGCTGGGATCATGACCTGAGCTGAAGGCAGATGCTTAACTGACTGAGCCCCCCAGGCGCCTCCCAGTAACAACTTTATTTTATTTTATTTTAGATTCTATCTATTTATTTGAGAAAAAGCACAAGCAAGGGGAGCAGCAGGCAGAGGGAGAGGGAAAAGCAAGCTCCCCACAGAGCCATATAGTGTATTATTAGTTTCAGAGGCAGAGGTCAGTGATTCATCAGTCTTATACAGTATCCAGTGCTCATTGCATCAGGTGCCCTCCTTAATGTCCATCACCCAGTTACCCCATCCCTCCATTCCCCTCCCCTCCATCAACCCTCAGTTTGTTTCCTGAGATTAAGAGTCTCTTATGGTTTGTCTCCCTCTCTGGTTTCATCTTGTTTTATTTTCCCCTCCCTCTGTGCTCCTCTGTTTTGTTTCTTAATTCCACATACGGGTAAATCATACAATTATTGTCTTTCTCTGATTATTTCGCTTAGCATAGTACCCTCTAGTTCCATCCATGTTGTTGCAAATGGCAATATTTTACTTTTTGATGGCCACCTAATATTCCATTTTATATATTTATATATGTGTATATATATCTCTCTCTCACATCTTTATCCATTCATCTGTTGATAGACATCTGGGCTCTTTCCATAGTTTGGCTATTGTGGACATTGCTGCTATAAACATGGGGGTGCAGTTGCCCCTTCAGTTCATTACATTTGTGTATTTGGGGTAAATACCCAATAGTGCAATTTCTGGGTTGTAGGTAGCTCTATTTTCAACTTTTTTTTTTTTTTTAAGATTTTATTTATTTGACAGAGAGAGCAAGCACAAGCAGGGGGAGCTGAAGGCAGAGGGAGAGGGAGAAGCAGGCTTCCCACTGAGCAGGGAGCCTAAACACAGGGCTTGATCCCAGGATCCCTGGATCATGATCTGAGCCAAAGGCAGATGCTTAACTGGCTAAGCCATCCAGGCGCCCCTATTTTCACATTTTTGAGGAGCTTCCATACTGTTTTCTAAAGTGGCTGCAGCAGCTTGCATTCCCACCAACAGTGTAGGAGCGTTCCCCTTTCTCTGCATCCTTGCCAACATCTGTCATTTCCTTATGTTAATTGTAGCCATTCTGATTGGTATGAGGTGGTACCTCATGTGGTTTTGATTTGTATTTCCCTGGTGCCGAGTGATGTTGAGCATTTTTTCATGTGTCTGCGAGGGCCAATTTATTTCTAACAGATTTTTAAAACAGCTTTATTGAGATAATTTACATACTACAAAATTGGCCTGTTTAAAGTGTACTGTGGTTTTTAGTATTCAGTGATTTCTAGTATATTTACAGAATAGTACAACCATCCCCGTAGTCTTATTTCAGAATATTTTCAACATCCCCAAAGAAACCATATACCCATTAAGAGTCACTTCCCATTTCTCTTCTCCTTACCCCTCTCCCATCCCTGGGCAACCACTAATCAACTTTTTTGTTTCATAGATTGTCCTATCCTAGACATTCCGTATAAATGATATCATATAGGATGTGGTCTTTTGTGGCTAGCTTCTTTTATTTAGTATAATGTTTTTGAGATTTACCCATATTTTAGCATTTTTATTGTCTCTAGTACATTTTTTAAGTGTCTCTTTTCAGCTTATAAATACTAACTTAAAAACTAAGAAAGGTCTTTTGTAACTAGTATGAATGTTAGAGGAATTTCCTTTTTGATAGGACTTTTTTTTTAAAGATTTTATTTATTTGACAAAGACGCAGCAAGAGAGAGGAAACACAGCAGGGGGAGTGGGAGAGGGAGGGGCAGGCTTTCCACGGAGCAGAGAGCTGGATGTGGGGCTCGATCCCAGGACGCTGGGATCATGACCTGAGCCAAGGGCAGACGCTTAACGACTGAGCCACTCAGGCACCCCTGATAGGCTGCAAACATGCTTTGTTAAAAACACCTTGCTTCACTATATAGTACTAGTCTTACGAGAGGTGTTGAAGAAAGGTTTCCCTGATAAAGTGACATTTATGGCGAGATGCAGTAAAAAGTAGGAAGGGCTGGCTGAGGTTGGGCGGGGAGGGTGAGATAAGCAAAAAGTAGGATTGAGCTTGTTTTAGGCAAAGGGAAGAACATGCACATGTGACCTAGAAGCAAAAGTGTTGGGCTTTCCAGGAATAGAAATTAGTTCCATATGGCTGTTATTAAGATTTGCATGGTGGAGGAGGATGAGAAATGTAGCTTAAAAAAAAAAAAAAGTACTGGAACAGTTAGATCTTTGCTTATGTCTCAAGGGCTGTGATTTTTGCTAATATTTGTATTTTCCCTCCTGACTGCCTTGTGTTTAATTTGCTCTTCTTAATTTTTTATGCTGAGATTGTTGATTTGAGACCTCTTTTCTTTTTAAAATTATAAATTTTCCTCTAAGTATTTCACTGTCTTCATTACCTAATTATTGGTATATTATATTTTTGCTTTTTTTTTTTTTTAAGATTTTATTTAGAGAGAGACAAGGAGAGGAGGAAGCAGGCTTCCTGCTGAGCAGAGAGCCCGATGCGGGCCTCGATCCCAGGACGCTGAGATCATGACCTGAGCCGAAAGCAGAGGCTTTAACCCACTGAGCCACCCAGGCGCCCTATATTTTTGCTTTTAGTCAGTTCTAAGATATTTTCTAATTTCCCTTGTGATATATTCTTGGACCTGTGGTTATTTATAAGTGTATTGTTTAATTTCCAAATATTTGGGATTTACTAAATTTCTTTCTGTTGATACTAATTTAATTCCATTGTGGTTTGAAGACTTCCAGGTATTTTAAACTCAGAAAGACTTTTTCATGGTTGAATTGGTCTGACCTGAAGAATGTGCCATGTGCACTTAAAAAGATCGTGTGTTCTGTTACTGGTGGATTGAGTGCCCCTTAATTGTCGGTAAAGTAAAATTGATTGATAATGTTCAGGATTTTCATATCCTTACTGATTTCTCTATGTAGTTCTTTTTTCAGGTAGTAAGAGGGAGGGATTGAAAACCAAATAGGAGCACCTGGGTGGCTCAGTTGGTTAAGCGTCTGCTGTTAGCTCAGGTCATGATCCCAGGGTCCTGGAATTGGGTCCCACATTGGGCTCCCTGCTCAGCGGAGAGCCCGCTTCTCCATCTGCCTGCCGCTTCCCCTGCTTGTGCTTCTCTCTCTCTCTGTCAAATAAATAAAATCTTTAAAAAAAAACAACTCAGTTGTCTCTTTTTCCTTTTATTCTGCTACTGTTTTTAGGTATCTTTACATTCGATTGTTATCCTTCCTGATACATTTATGTTTTCTTTGTCTCTAGTAATATATTCCTTATCTTAAACTCCAGCCCTCTTATGGTTACTATTTGCATAGTATATCTTCTCATCTTTTACTTCAACCTACTTGTGACTTTTTTTGTTTTTGTTTTAAGGATTTTATTTATTTAACAGAGCAGAAGCTGGCGGGGGGGGGGGGGAGCAGCAGGGAGAGGGAGAAGCAGGCTCCCCACTGAGCAGAGAGCCCAACATGAGGCTTGATCCCAGGACCCTGGGATCACGATCTGAGCTGAAGGCAGGCGGTTAACCAACTGAGCCACCCAGGCACCCCTACTCATGACTTTGAATCTTCGGTGTTTCTTCTATAGATAACATATAGTTGGGTCTTTTTTTTTTTTTTTTTAATCCAGTCTGACCATCTCTTTTGAGTAGATTATTGAAAGTCTTGTTCACATTTATTTTTATTTTTATTTTTTTTAAAGATTTTATTTATTTATTTCACAGAGGGAGAGAGATCACAAGGAGGCAGAGAGGCAGGCAGAGAGAGAGAGAGGGAAGCAGGCTCCCTGCCGAGCAGAGAGCCCGATGCGGGCCTCGATCCCAGGACCCTGAGATCATGACCTGAGCCGAAGGCAGCGGCTTTAACCCACTGAGCCACCCAGGCGCCCTCTTGTTCACATTTAATGTAATTGCTGCTGTGGTTGGTTTCATGTCTGCCATTTTGCTTTTTGTTTTCAATTTGACTCAAGTGTTTTTGTTCTCTGTCCCTCCTTTAACTGTTTTTTTGGTATGATGAATGCCTTCCAGTTGTATCCTGGACTTTCTGGGTATCATATTGGGAGACTTATAATCATATTTCTTCTTTTTTAGTATTTCTTTTCTTTTTTCATATTTCTTTCTTTTTTAGTAGGCAGTCTTGTTTAGATGTAGTGTATGGGATAGATGTTCAGCTCCTTGCCAGGCCACACTGACATTATGTCAGCAAAAGTGGAGCCCAGGCTTGCTTTTCTCCTTCTTGTTGGATGGGGTGTAAAATCAGCTCTATACTGGGTTCTATTGACATGTAGATGACTGGAAAAGGGAGATGAGGTGCTCACTTCCCCTTGCCTCCTACATTCTGATGCTAGGTAGAGGTGAAGGCTCTCTGACTTCATTTTAGCAGAATTAGGGTGGTGAAGTTATATGTTTCACATTTTCTTGGCAAGTAAAAACTTGACAAATCTCAGCCTGTTGTAAGTTGCATTAGCCATCTATATACTGGTATCCATCAGAACGAAGCCCCTCTTCATTAAGCCAAATATTATTTTCTAAAAACTTCAAAAGCACCAGAGTGAGAAAAATGTTTTTAGCAGGCACAAGTTATTTTAAAGAAGTCTATGTGTTTATAAGAAGCAAAGGAGAGGGCGCCTGGGTGGCTCAGTGGGTTAAAGCCTCTGCCTTCGGCTCAGGTCATGATCTCGGGGTCCTGGGATCGAGGCCTGCATGGGGCTCTCTGCTCAGCGGGGAGCCTGCTTCCTCCTCTCTCTCTGTCTGCCTCTCTGCCTACTTGTGATCTGATCTCTCTCTCTGCGTCAAATAAATAAATAAAATCTTAAAAAAAAAAAGAAAAGAAACAAAGGAGATAATATGTATAGTTATTCAAATATTTTTATTTGGGATTTTTCTTTAAAATTCAGGGACCAAAACACCTTGGTCTTGCTAAAAGAGGATTCAATTACGAGCTACAAGTCAGTTTATGTGTCCTCTAGCAGGTTTAGAAGTACTTTGAAACCTCAGCCAAAGGTTCCTTGACCAACAAATAATTTTGTGCCAAGACCATTTGGGCCACAGCACTCCATTTTTAGACTTAGGACTAGTGATCGGGCACTGAAATAAGAGGGTAGAGTGACAGCAGATAGTTGGCGTACTCAGGGGTTATTGAAGCCATCTCCCTCTTTTCATTACTCTGGGAATGTACAGGTAGCTACATTAATCTTTATCTGTTAATGGAAGGAAGGGCAGTCTCTATTGCCAGTTAGGGAAGTAAATGTAGGAATAGTGGGGGAAAGGTAGTTTGTACGTACAGGATCAGCAAGACTTGGTAACTGATTATTGTTGAAGGTAGGAAATAAAACAGACAGGAATCCAAAATTACTCTTACATTTTTAGCTTTTATAACTGAGAAAGTTACGGTGCCATTAACAAAAATAGGAATGCTACCATGCATGCAATATAGGAGAGATGATGATGCTTTAGTGTAATTGATGTTGAATTATTGTTTTATTCAAGTAGTTTATAGTGGATTCTGTCTTTTTAAAGATTCTAAAAGCACCTTACAATTTTTTATAAAAGCCTTATCAGGATATAATTTATGTACTATAAAATTTACCCATACCTGTGTATTATGTACAAGAGAACTCATCATGTAATTCAAGAATTTAGTATATTTACAATCATGACATTGTTACCACAGCCATCACCACCAACATTTTAGAACATGTCTATCACCCTGAAAGACATCTCTTCCCCATTCCTTGTTCCAGTCCTAGGTATTGTAATCTACTTTCTGCTCTGTGTCCTTTTCTAGACATTTCATGTAAATGGAATCATACAATATGTGTGTTTTTGGTGTAAGGCTTCTTCGAGCATGTTTTTGAGATTCACTCTCCTAGCACTTTTTACAGTTAGTATATTCCTCTCCTGTTAGCTATGAAACTAAGTACACATGAGTCAGAGGGGTAAACTGTGAAAGCAGTGTAGGGAAAAGTTCTATGTTGAAAGAGTGATGATACTATCAGAAAGTGATTTTATTAATGCTTATTCATCTAAGAGGTTTCGTTTGCTAAGTATTTGCTAACCTAGAATATCTGCATATGATAGTTATCACAATTAAAATGGGAATGCTGAGACAGATTTATTACGAAAAAATTGTAATATTTAAGTTGGAAAGAGAATGAACCTCCCCTTGGTTTCTTTTCATTTTGAACTGTAAATAAGTTATTTAATAAATTGGGATTTTGTTTTATTTTTGTCCAAACAAACATGGATTGTTGACTGGAGAAATGATTATTTACCCTATTAGCCTTGATTATCTTGATCAGAGTTAAATAAATAGTTGATGTGAGTGACACACCTAAGTTATAAGTAGGGGCAATGAGAAAAGAGATGGAAAATGTACATAGTGTCACTAGAAAGTAGTTCATCAGTTCTTGTACAATAGAGAGATATTTAAATATTTGTGCCAGAACACACTTCATTTTATTGCCCTAAATTGATTAGTGTAAAATGTGAAATTACCAACTCCTGGCCTTATTGAGACATTTAACTATGTGGGTAAATGCAAAGTGTACTTTTGTTGACTTCATTAATTCCACTTAAAGTGTCTTAATTTGGGAACCACTCTGGTTAGAATTCAAGTAACTTCATATTTTTCATATGGTATCATATTTGAAATATATCAGTATCAATTAACATAATCTAGACCAATTTGAGGAAAGAACTATGAAGTAGAAAATTTAAGTATTTCCTTCTCTTGTCTTCTGCTCACCTCTTCTTTTTGCATCCTTTCCCCAGGAGCTCATAAAATACTGTCCTATTCTTCTTTCCCGAGACTGAAGTAAATTTCATAAATGGATTATACTAAGTTATTAAGGATTTAAAGTATTACTTTTCCCTGATGTATCGTAGCTTTAAAAGAGGGCTACAGAATGGGTACTGCTTAACTAAAAGGAATGAATTACTAATGGTAGATTTTTGTGTGGTTTGTGGTAGGAAGGAACTGGGAGGTGGAAAACAAGGTATTTATCTCCTCATTCTGTCTCCTAGACAATACTTAATGATATGGTTATATTAAGGAGTTGGTTAAATACTAGTGAAAACAGAATAAACTATTGTAAAGACAGATGTTTGCTCATAGTTTTTGTAATGAGACTAAAAAAAAAAGACATATTTTAGGATTGGACAGTTGGCTTCATTTGGGTTTATTTAAAATTTGAAATTTGGCTTATTTTAATGTCATTTTCTTTTTATGCATAAAGTAAAATGTAGGTGATTTTAAAGGTAATCTATGACACGTACAATGCCCCTGCCCAATTTAAATCCGTCCAAAAGGATCTCTATCTTATGACCTTATGCTTAATAATGAATGTTACCCTTTTGTTTTTGTTTTCTTTTAGGCTGTATTCATCACCAAAGAAAAAACTTACACCAATGCAGAAATCGGTTAGTCCATTAGTTTGGTGCAGGCAAGTTCTGGATTACCCAAGTCCTGATGTTGAATGTGCTAAAAAGTCTCTTATCCACAAACTTGATCAGACTATGTCAGGTATGTCTATAATTTTACTTTTAAATTCATCTCTTTCTTTCTTTAATAAAAAAACAGATAAATGTTGAGTGGGTATGTTTTTAGGAAGGCAATTCTTTGCTTGATAGTGTTTTTTGAATCTCATTGTGCATGCCATCATGAGTTTTTGCCATATGCACATAACCCTGTGCTATTACCTAATAGCTTTTTTCCCCCCAATCTTTTCATTTTTACTTCACTTCATCCAAAAGAATAATATCCATGGGGGCACCTGGGTGGCTCAGTTGGTTAAGTGTTTGTCTTCGGCTCAGGTCATGGCCCTGGGGTCCTAGAATGGACCCCTGCATCAGGCTCATTGCTCAACTGGGAGTCTGCTTCTCCCTCTGACGCTCCCTCCTGCTCATGCGCCCTGCTCTCTCCCTCTCTCTGTCTCTCTCAAATGAATAAATTTTAAAAATCTTAAAAAAATAATTTCCATGTAATAATGGGTTTTATACAGCAGGGTTTCCTCCCCCATACAAGTTATATAACTGTTAAAAATAACTTAAAAAATTAGATTTGGTATCATCTAAAATCATCTTACTACCCTGGGTAAATTCTGATGTGGTGGAAAGGTACAGACTGAGAACCTAAGAGACCTCATTCTCATTCTAGCACTTAGTTACTCAGTGACTCTGAGAATTATTTAACTTCTGTCAATTCAGTTTTCTCATAAGAATGATGAACCTTGTATGGTTATTTTAAGGACTAGATGATAATGTTTATGCAAGAACATAGCGTGTTTCTCTGGGTCATAGTAGGTACTTAATAAATATATTCATTTTCCTTCCCTTGTTTTTTGTTTCTAACTTGGCATTTTAGTTCAGATTGCTTTTATGCTCTTTTGTTTAATAGCACTCACAAAGCTGACAAAATGTGTCTGTCACTATTTATGGCATTTAATATAGCATGCCAGTGTGGGTAGAAATGTAGGAAAAATATTATTGACTCTTTCTTGGAATTTCAATCTCTTAAGAATGTTACTGTTTTTTGGAATACTTATGTACTGAAGAATTGATGTGTGATTACTAATCCTAAATAGGTCTTCTGTTTTGTTTGTTATTTTGCCTTGTGTTTACTTGATAGCCATGTACTTAAAATTGCTTATTTTGCTTAACTGTTAAAATCATGCTCTTATTAGAGTGTAAGCTGAAAATGTTCAGAGGAGACTAAACAGTTAAACTGGCATACGATAAAGCATAGTTTGGTTGGCTAGAAGTAGTAGAAGTAGTGGTTATTATATGGAAATAACATAAGATGTGATTACAGAGCTTCTGAATCTGTTCTGACACCGAATTGTTACTTTTTCCTTGCATAGAGGATCCTTTTTGAAAAAGCAATCGCTTTTATGTAATTTTATTTTATTTTATTTATTTTTTTTTTTTAAAGATTTTATTTATTCATTTGACACAGAGAGAGAGATTACAAGTAGGCAGAGAGGCAGGCAGAGAGAGAGGAGAGAGGAGGAAGCAGGCTCCCTGCTGAGCAGAGAGCCCGATGTGGGCCTCGATCCCAGGACCCTGGGATCATGACCTGAGCCGAAGGCAGCGGCTTTAACCCACTGAGCCACCCAGGCGCCCGCTTTTATGTAATTTTAAAAAACATTTTTTCTCCCATCTAAGTGCTAACCAGGCCGGCCCTGCTTAGTGTGTTCAGGGTGGTATAGCCATAGACTATAAATGTTTTTTCTGAATATTAAGTGTTTTTAGAATTATATCCTAAGCTTGATTTAAATTATATTCCTGAGATTATTAGAAATATGTCGACAAGGTAGTAGACAATTTGAAATAACTGGAAAATGTCTAATTCACTCCAGTTAGGTGGTATTTAAAGATTTATTTATTGAGGGCGCCTGGTTGCTCAGTGGGTTAAAGCCTCTGCCTTCAGCTTAGGTCATGATCTCAGGGTCCTGGGATCGAGGCCCTGCTTCTTCCCCTCTCTCTGCCTGCCTCTCTGCCTACTTGTGATCTCTCTCTCTCTCTCTCTCTGTCAAATAAATAAATAAATAAAATCTTTTAAAAAAAAAAAAGACTTATTTATTGAGAGAACGTGTGTGCACACATGTGTGAGCAGAGGGAGAGGAAGAATCTCAAGCAGACTCCCCACTGAGCGCAGAGCCCAGTGCAGGGCTTGATCTCATGGCTCTGTAATCATGACCTGAGCCACAATCAGGAGTCAGACATTTAACCAACTGAGCCACCCAGGTGCCCCTAGGTGATATTATTTAAATGTTTGTTTTATTTTTTATTTTTACTTTTTAAAAGATTTTTATTTATTTATTTATTTATTTATTTATTTGACATAGAGGGACACAGCGAGAGCGGGAACGCAAGCAGGGGGGAGTGGGAGAGGGAGAAGCAGGCTTCCCGAAGAACAGGAGCCTGATGCAGAACTCGATCCCAGGACCCTGGGATCATGCCCTGAGCTGAAGGCAGACGCTTAAGGACTGAGCCACCCAAGTGCCCCTATTTAGATGTTTATTAAAAACATCTTTACTAACAATTTTCTAGTACTTTATCTCATCTTAGAAATAATCTAAGTAGGGCGCCTGGGTGGCTCAGTGGGTTAAAGCTTCTGCCTTCAGCTCAGGTCATGATCTCAGGGTCCTGGGATCAAGGCCCGCATCAGGCTCCCTGCTCACCTGGGGAGCCTGCTTCCTCCTCTCTCTGCCTGCCTCTGCCTACTTGTGATCTCTCTCTCTCTCTGTCAAGTAAACAAAAAAATACAAAAAAAAGAAAGAAAGAAAGAATGTAAGTATATTTTATAGTTAGGAATTTTCATCATTCAGTACTATATGTTCATAACCTATTATGTGCTACACTGTTCTCAGCTCTTAGGATATTGCAATGATAAAATAGACCAGAGCTTATATTCTAATGGGTGTGGCAGATAATAGATAAATAAACCTATAAAACAAGGGTTGGCAAGCTTTTTCTGTAAATAGCCAGTTAGTGAACAACTTAGGCTTTGTGGACTATGAATGGGCATGGGTGTGTTCCAGTAAAGCTTTATTTACAAAAAGAGGTGATGGGTTGGATTTGGCTCACAGGCGATAGTTTACTAAAGTCCCTGGTTTAAAACATCCTAAGAAATAGGAACTATTAACAATTGGTAATTAGTAAGTTGCACTTAGAAGGAGAAAACCAAAATAGCACCTCAAAAATAACAATTTGAGGGAGTGGCTTTTCGCTTTATTATATAGAAACTATTACTCTTGAGCTAGGTGTAATCAAGTCCTGGATTTGTTTAACAGTGGTTATATATTATGGTTACAAAGAGAGCAGTAGCTGCAGCTATAAATGTAATGTATATTTAAAGGAAGAATATCTTGGTTATTGCAAGTTTGAACCTTAGTCCTAAATTCCCCCCTTTTTCCAAGTCGGTGGGAAATTATTTTTTAGATGTATTTCTTCGATAAGGCAGAACTCCCTGGAAATATAGCTACTATATTCTCAGAGAATGGGTTCTGCTCTGTCACGCCCAGCTTCCTCCGCACTCTGCTACTTCTTGTCCCTAAGATGTACTTCTCTCATTCTTTGTGATAGTGCATTATGTTTTTTGCCCTCTCTTATCCTCCCTGGTGCTTTCTTTGAAGTCTTCTTTGAAGGTTCTTCCTTCCTTGTCCAACTTTCTTCATTATGGTAAAATTTATATAACCTAAAATTTCTCACTTTAATCATTTTTTAAATATACAGTTCAGTGGCATTAAGTATATGCACATTGCTGTGCATCCATCAGCATGGTCCATCTCCAGAACTTTTTCACCACCCCATACTAAAATTCGGTATCCATTAAATTTCCCATTGCCCTGTCCCCCATCTGCCCACCTTTTAAGTTTATGATGACCCAGGTCTCTTTTGCCGGGATTCCCTCTGTTTTGATATTTCATCCATTCATATGGTGTCCAGATACTCTATTCAAATTAATCTTATCCATCATGTATATATTCAGTTAATATTTACTGAGAGCCTGGTATGTGTCAGACTTTGAGGAAAGGATAGAGGATACATGATGAGAAAAAATTAACACTGTACCTGAACTCATGGAGTTTGTCATCTACTGGGGAAACGTACTAATACAAATAATTTTTGTAACTGGTGATTTGTAATGAAAGAATGGTAGCTAGTGCTTTGAGCTTTGAGAAATAGGAATTTTTCCTCAGGAAACAATGTTTGACCTGAAACCTAAAGATTCAGAAAAACGTGAGTGATTTAGGGGGGAAGGCAAAAGAGGGAGAAGCGTATTCCAGGTGGAGAAGACAGCATGTGCAAACGCTCCATGGGAGGCCTGTGGGAGCTTGTTGGGGCAAGTACAGCCCATACTTGAGGACCTGAAACAAGCCAGGGTGTGGCTGGAGAAGACTAAGGAAGGGAGAGATCTGAGGTGTGGCCGAAAAGTAGGAGCCAGACTTTGCAAGGCCTTATAGATTATGTTTTATTCTAAAAGCAATAGAAAAATAGTGAAGAGTTTTATTCAAGGGTACAGTGTGTATGGGCAGGAAGACATGATCAGGTTTGCAGTTTGGTTAAGGTCTTGCTTAGCTGTAGTATGGATAGTAGATTGGAAAGGGCCGAAAGTGAATGGATGTAGGGTGCTTTTAAGGGGGGTTGATAGTGACAGCTGGGCAGTGTGTGTTGGTGGTAGTGGAGATGAAAAGATGTGGAAGGAAAAATGAATGAACCAGATTTGAGGACATGTGGGAGAAGTATCAAAAATTATCTAGGTTTCCAGCTTGTGTGACAGGTGTTAATCATTCTGAGATAATACACTCAGAAAGAGAATTCAGTGTTGGTGGGAAAATCATGAGTTTGAATTTGGAAATGTTGGCTCTGAGGTCCATTCACCAGACCCATAGGGGAGACATTAAATGGGCAGCACACACGGGATTGAAGTCCAGGAAAGCTTAGGACTGGAAGTACCAATAATGGGGAGTTTTTGGAATACAGATAATAACTGATGTCATGGGTATGAATGAGATTTCTTAGGAGCAGGAATATGATATAGAGTGAGAAGATAAAAGGGCTGAGGACTTGAAATGCTGGTGATTAAACAAATAACCAAATAAAAGAGAATAAGCTTAAAAGGAGATCAAAGAGTAAAGGGAAAGAAATTAGCACCCCAGTTTCTGCTCAGTTTTGTATTTCTGAGATCGTGCCACATACTTCATCCTAAGTATGTTTAAAGTGTGGCATGTTGTCTCGTGGTGAATATAGACCAAACCACACTGTGCAACTTATACTACACCATCCAACTAAACAGAAAAACTAAACAGAAAACACATACTCCTTCTCTCCAAAGCACTACTCTGCCCAATAGGTAAACCAGAAACTTTAAAGAGACATTTTGTTTCCTTTACTAATCCTTCTAGTTTTTAATACCTATTTTTTTTTAATATTTGTCACCTCTACTGCCTCGTTCAGTCTAATCTATTCAACCTAAAAATATCCATCCGTTTTCTTCCTAAAGTGATCATATTGGATCATACTGGATCATATTACTCTTGCTCGAAATTCACTGATGTGAATAAAGTTCATTCTCCTAAGCATAGTTTCTAGGACTTCCATGATCTAGCCCAGCCATGTTTTCCTGTTTTGTCCCTCAGCTATGTGCTTTACCTTTCTATATTACTCACTCTTTCTCTCTGAACATACTATGTATTTTCAAGGCACTGCTTTTGTTCCTGTTATAAACACAGATGAAAGCACACTCTTTCCTCATTTTCAGTGGTCTGTCAAGTTGCTGCTCATCCTCTTCAAGACTGTTCCAGTGCCTCATTCCAAAAAGCCGTACCTAGTTCCTCTCAGTTGTAGTGAATTACTCTTATCTCAAAAGTTCCACAGCCCTTTGCACCTTTTTGATAGTACTCGTTTCATTTCGCCGTGAAATCATTGGTTTTTTTCTGCCTGCACTACTTGGTTGTAAGCCTCTTAAAAAATAGTGCCATGTCACATTTGTCTATATGTTCTACATATTGCTTTGCCAGTGGTTAGAAATATTGAATAAGCTATGGATTTTAGAGTAGAATAGAGGAAATAAATACTATTTTACGTATTTTTTTTGTATATAATTGCACTCAGTATCTTAGTTCTACTTTGGTACTGTTTCTATAATTTCATATGCATAGCATAAATTTTTTTCCCCTCTTTTGTCAAAAGTATTCCTGGGTCAGAAAACTGGGGTTGGGGGAGGCTTTTTTTCTTTTTAAAAGAGAGTTCTCGCATGTTTGACTTTAACCTGGCCCAAGTAGTCAATATTCCTTTATTTTTTTTTTCCAAAAATTCAAACTTTGGAAAGATTTTTTATTTTTTTTTTAAGATTTTTATTTATTTATTTGTCAGAGTGAGAAAGAAGGGAGCACAAGCAGGGGGAGCCGCAGACAGATGGAGAAGCAGGCTCTCCCAGCAAGCTGCCCAACACCAGACTCTATTCCAGGACCCTGGGATCATGACCTGAACTGAAGCCAGATGCTTAACTGACTGAGCCACCCAGGAGTCCCTTATTTATTTATTAATTTTAAATTTTATTTATTGATTTGTCAGAGAGTGAGAGAGCACAAGCAGGGGGTGCGACAGGCAGAGGGAGGGGGAGAAGCAAGCTCCCCGCTGAGCAGAGAGCCGGATATGGGGCTTGACCCCAGGACCCTGGGATCATGACCTGAGCTGAAGGCAGACATTTAACTGACCGAGCCACCTAGGCACCCTGGAAAGACTGTTTTTAAACCTCACTTCATAGATTGTTTTTTTTTTTCTTTTTCTTTTTCTTTGCAATGCATGCTCGTTATAGAAAAATGAGAAAACACAAATATATTTTTTCATTCATTTTATTTTTTAAGGCTATTCAGGGTTGATACAGTTGAAACAAACTTTCCAACAAGATAGAAGTAAATTAATTTAATGGCTAATAATTTGTTGAGAAGATATTCTTCCTGTGATGATATTTTTGTTGTTTGGTGGGGCTACTGTTTTATTTGTATAGCACAATTGAAGGTAATGGAAATATATTGTTGGAATTCTTAATTTGATATATTTTCTCCTACTGTAAGAATGTTCTGTATTTAAATTGAGATAATAATAACTTAATGAATTTTCCAATAAGAAAAATTCTTAAGTAAAATGTTAACTTTTCTCAGTTAATTAAATTTGATTTCTCCCCTTCTCATTAACACAGCCCTCAAGAGGCAGAATTTATATAATAATCCTTTCAACTCCATGAGTTACACAAGTCCTTACAGTCCGAATGCAAGTAGCCCATACAGCAGTGGTTTCAATTCTCCATCCTCAACCCCAGTGCGACCTCCTATAGTTAAACAGCTTATACTTCCTGGAAATTCAGGTAAGGAGAAAATGAAATGGAACAATTAAGGAATTTACTGCCCTACCTCAAAAAATGACGTAATCATCAGTTCAATTTCTTTTATTTATGAAACTTTTAAAAGTGCTTAGAGAAAATATCAGTGAGGGGCACCAGGTACTATTCTAGGCACCAAGGATACAGATAAACCAGGTTACATCCATAAAGTTGTCTTTAGCATGTACTTGAAAGTTTGCAGATCTTGCTTGATTAGATTAACAAGCTTTTGATTCTTTTAACCAGTAGATGCTTGCCAAATAGCTTGATTGGGTTATAAAACCTAAAAAATAAGAGCTCTTTTTTTAAAATAGCATTTCTTTTTTAAAGATTTTATTTATTTGTCAGAGAGAGAGAGAGAGAGCACAAGCAGGGGGAGTGGCAGGCAGAGGGAGAAGCAGGCTCCCTGCTGAGCAAGGAGCTCATTGCAGGACTCAATCCCAAGACCCTGGGATCATGACCTGAGCAAAAGGCAGCCACTTAACCAACTGAGCTACCCAGCATCCCTAAAAATAAGAGTTCTTATTTTCACTTATTTTGTTAAACAGTTCAAGCTTTATTTAATAAGCTTTGATATTGCACTTAACTAATAGTGTAAAGGCCATATGTGAAATGTGCCGACAGAGTGGAGCCCTAAATGATAGGGGAGGGATAGACTGGTATAACTCAGGGAAAGAATGTTTACTGTGGTTCTGTGACTGATGTATTCTCTCTAACTTAGTTCTTCAGAATCCAGTCACTGGTTAACTCTTACTGCTGCTGTCATTATGGCTAATTATTACAGCTTCCTTAAAAATTAAGGTTATTGTTAACCACCTCAAATTTTTTACCTGTGTATTCCCTAGTCTAATGACTATTTTGATCCTGCTGTTTGCTTTGTACATAAGTTACTCGCTATTTATATTACCCATGACTGCATACTAAAAATATTTGTTTAATATAAGAAATTTTATTTGGGCACTATTTGAGCTTGACCTTGTAGTACTTTTCCTATCATATGTACTATGTTCTTCTTCATAATATAAACATTAACTCTTTTGCTTTTCTTACATTCCTTTCATGTTGGAGCTGACTTTTTTCTTTTCAAGTTTTTATTTAAATTCTAGTTAATGTATATGGTAATTTTGGTTTCAGGTGTAGAATTTAGGGATTCATCAATTACATATAATACTCTGTGAAAGCTGACTTTTACAGTAAAGAGTTCTGGGAAACAAGCATTTCAAATCAATCTGTATTAGAAATATTAGGGACAGTGTTGGATTTTATGCTTCACCAGAAGTTGATGATCTGATGAAAGCATTTCATTAGAAATAGGTTAGACTCTTGGGTATGTATATCCTTTATTCCTCTGATCTGTCTTCTGTCCTTTTTGTTTTGAGTGATTAAATGTTTTTTTTTAATCTAGTTATTTTCTTTATTCCATCTCTAAACTTCAGAGGACTTTATTCCATCTCTAAACTTCAGAGGACTCTTTGGATCCCCATTACTAGTTTGACAAAGGAATTTTGTAAACATGGCATAGTGTAGGAAAAATGAGCATAATGTTCTTTTTTTGGTTTGTTCCTACATTTCTAAGGAATCTTGATTTTCCTCAAATTATAGTTTTATTGCTTAGGAAAAGTAGATGCTTTTATTCAGGGGAAAAGATAATGGTATTCGTTACTGACTGAATTTGAGAGGAGAAAACACATCATAAATTCATCTGTTTATAAGCAGTTTCACTGGCTATCTTATAAAAGTTGGAACCCGGGCGCCTGGGTGGCTCAGTGGGTTAAAGCCTCTGCTTTCGGCTCAGGTCATGATCCCAGGGTCCTGGGATCGAGGCCTGCATTGGGCTCTCTGCTCAGCAGGGAGCCTGCTTCCTCCTCTCTCTCTCTGCCTGCCTCTCTGCCTACTTGTCATCTCTCTCTCTGTGTCAAATAAATAAATAAAATCTTTAAAAATAAATAAATAAATAAAAGTTGGAGCCCTCCAACATGTATTGGACACTGCCTACTTGCCAAGCACTGTGGTAAAAGCTCAATTGTTTCATAAGAGGATAGATAATTTATAGTTAAAACAAAAATGTTTTGTTTTTATGCCATAACATTTGCAGGAGTCCCTGTAGTCCTCTTTTTTAAGATTTTATTTTTTGTTTTTTTAAGTAATCTCTTTACCCAACATGGGGCTCAAATTTACAACTCTGAGATCAAGACTCACACACTCCACCTCTGAGCCAGCCAGGCGCCCCATCCCTCTTTATTCTTACTAAGGTCAATTTTTAATTTCAATATTTGGGAATTTTTTAAACAGAAAAGGCAGAATAATGTGAACTGAATCAAAGATTTAATATCAAATTAATTAGAACAGATGTTTATTCAGTTTTTGTTTCACCAAATTTCAAATCTTTTTTTTTTTTAAGGTAATTTGAAAAGTTCATCAGACAGAAATCCTCCACTCAGCCCTCAATCCTCTATAGACAGTGAGTTAAGTGCTTCAGAATTAGACGAAGATTCAATTGGATCCAATTATAAGCTAAATGATGTAACCGATGTACAGATTCTAGCTCGGATGCAGGAAGAAAGTAAGTATTTTAATTTAATTAATTTAATTAAAGTTGAGGTCTAGTTGAGGTATAATTTTGTTGGGGTTATTAAATAGGTCTTAAGATGTTGTGGAATAGTAACAAATGTTGAAATTTTAGAGGCTTATTCAACATATAGACTTGCTTGTTCATTAACTTATTTTCAGAGTTCATTTTACATACAACAGCTTATTGTGTGAGGAGCAAGGAAAGGCAGATAATACTCTGCTTCAATGACTGGTAACCATACCCTGCATGTTACTTTGTGCAGAAACTCTCTAGCGTAGTTATTACTCTGTTACTTTGTGTTTCCTTATTCTAGATCAGTGTTTCTCAACCTTTTTCCATTATTAGCCCCCTCAGAGAGCCTTTTCAGACATTTTTTTTCCTTTTTGCCTACCACCTCCCGCCATGACATTTTAACATCACAGATCTACCCTACATATCTTTATGTACTATGAGGACAACAAATTATTATTATATCTAAGATTTTTTTCATACCCCAAGAACCAGTTATTCCCTCTTGGGGGCATATATCACCATTCTCAGAATATATGATATAGACTACAAAAAAAGACCTTTATGAGAAAATTGGAGTTATGACATTAAATGAGGTAAAGCATATGATATTTCTTTGCTGCAGAGGGGTCCTTGCAACTTTTTAGGTCACAGATACCTTTGAGAATCCAATAAAAATTATATCCCTTGCGATCCCCAAAATGCACATATGCACAGAATTTTTCATACTATATTAAGGGTTTATGGTTGCCCTGGCTCTCATTTTAAGATGGTGGTGAGAGTATTATTATTGCCTGTACATTTCTTTTTAATGCAAATGACAATTCATTCTTATTTATATAGTTGCACTTTTCATATTTGTATATAAAAGGTTTTAAAAATATTTCAGCACTCAAAGTGTGAGTTTATAAAGATGAGGAATGAAAAGCATAAGTGAAAATAATCAGGCTAAAAAAATCACAGTGTCATTCTCAGGAGATCATAAAAGGATTCTCTCAACCTAAAGAAACAGGAAAACTTGAACATGTGAACTACCCTCACCTAATTATACTGATAATGGTACATATTTTTAAAAGGCTTTTAGAGAGGATGGGATTGTTTTATGTATTTAGTAGAGTATTATGGCTTGCCTATACATTTTATCATAAGATACCACCAGCTTAACTATGAAGTAAGCAATCTCTCTAAAGTGACCCTTTTAATCTTTACAATAAAAAGATTCTTGAAGCACACGTTTCAGAGTGCTGACAGTTGGCCGAGGGTAATGTGGAGCATTGCTATAATTTAATGAAATGCTTTCTGCATTAGGCCCCTTTATATAAATATGTAGTTTTATTAAACTATAACATTTATTAAGAAACTGCAGAATGTTATTCTGCTGATTCATTTCCCATTTTTACACAACTTCTCATAGAAAAATAGAAAGATTTGGTGCTTGCTTTATTTATCTTAAGCCGTAGAAACTAATAATAAGGTAACTTTTTCTTCTGTAATTATATGTAACTCCTCATTGAGACTGGTATTGTCAGCTAGTGAGAGGCTAGTTTTTGTCAGGGATGTGAAAGAATAAAGAATGCTTCCTCACTATAACTTAGAGTTAATTGTCTCATTTCTTCTTTGAACTGTGACTTTTTAGACCCCACGATTTTCTTAGAAACTCAACCAGCTATTTGCTGTCACTTTCATACTGTGTTTTGGTAACAAGTAAAAGAAATTTTAGACTTACTTTAATCATTCTTTTTAAGCCATCCACATGCATAAATATTTCTTTTTCTGGTGAATTAGAAAAAGATGCCTAAAATATGTCTGATACCGCCTTCAAAATGCCTGTGGCCTTTTTTGTTTTGTTTTGTTTTAAGCGAGTGATTTTTGTTTTAAAGTATCGTTTCTTCAGGCTTTGAGGTTTTTTTGTTTTGTTTTGTTTTTGAACAGAAATGAGAATTACAGATTTTGGCTGTTGCCTGGTTAAGCCTCTTATTTTTAATATGAGAAACACACAATCCCGAAGAGATTGTTGCTTCCTTAGGATCTCCTAGTACTGGAGGGCCTGCTTTTGGGATCTGTGTTTTTCTTTGTAAAACAGTGCTCTTCACTGGTGTGCTGTCTTTTGCTAGGTCTCTTTAATGCCGTTTTGCTGTAACAAGACACTAAGTAACTTGTTGCTTAATGGTGAAACTTGTAGCTTGCCTGGGGGACCAGATAGGCCCCAGGAATCTGTAGTTTTACAGATACCCTTGTGTGATTCTTACCCACTTCTTTGGGTACCATATCAATAGCACTATCTGTGTATGAGTACCCATCTTAAAAGTTTGAATACTACTCTATAATAGTAGAGATCTTTAAACTAGATTGTCCATAGTTATGGCAGAACTTGCTCAAAATACTAGCTAAATTCTGTTCTTTTCTTGAATAGTAATTTTTTTCTTCATTGAATATATATATATGAACATTTGTTTTTGTTCCAGAAGTTTTTATACTGTTTGAAGGGCCTAAGGTTCTTTGTGTGCTTCTGGAGGTGTCAAAATACTTATGGGACCCCTTTGAAAATTTGTATCGATGGCTTAGAATTTCAGCTTGTTTTACTGAAGTCTCTTGGGTCGTGAAGCAATTAAAATTCATTTATGCCCAAATATTGAATTCCTGAGGGTGGAATAGAAGTTTCCTTCATTGATAACATCAATTCAAAGAATTTAGTATCCAGGGAGCTTATTTATCCACTGGTGTATTCTTTTGATTGGTTGCACAGTAATTGTTTTCCCTCAATATTTCTTAAATGTTGATCTCAAATTTTGATTATTGTCTTTAGGAGTAGAAATATTTCAAGTTTATCATTCTACCTCTAATATAGATTTCAGATTTAAGAAGAAAATGTTGGATTGGGCAAAAATTTAGAGAATTTCATTCAATTTAAAAATCTTTTAAATGTTTTAGGCATCATTATATGGGAGAATGTCTAAGATGATTCAAGTAAAAAAAAGGGAGTTTTCCTTTACAGTTTATACCCTGTTTGAATTTATCAATGGTATTCTTTTGTTTTTAACTTCAAAAATATTTAAATGTTTAGAAATATACCTAAAGAAATGAAATAACGCATTCATTATTGTCAGGTCTCCGTCAAGAGTATGCAGCCACCACATCTCGGCGCAGTTCTGGTTCATCCTGCAATTCTACAAGACGGGGTACTTTTAGTGATCAGGAACTTGATGCGCAAAGTTTAGATGATGAAGATGACAATATGCATCATGCAGTATACCCTGCTGTTAACAGGTTTTCACCATCACCACGCAATTCACCTCGACCATCACCTAAGCAATCACCCAGAAATTCACCTCGTTCACGATCTCCTGCTCGGGGAATAGAATATAGTAGAGTGTCCCCACAGCCTATGATTAGCCGCTTACAACAACCTCGCCTTTCACTTCAGGGTCATCCCACAGATCTACAGACAAGCAGTGTTAAAAATGAAGGTAATTAGAATGTTTCTGGGAAAACAATTTTCCTCCGTATTTCCTCTGAAAGTAACACAGTTTTTACTAGGGTTTTGTATTTCAGATAAGTAGGAATTTAGTCAGGTTACTGTTTTATTACCAGTGAGTCAATACACAAAGAAGAAAGTGAATTTTACTTGATTATGTTAGTGTTGCTTTGTCCTACTCATGAAGTGATCTGTATATAGATTTTGATTTAATTGATTTATGGTTCTTTTTAAAGGTTCTCTTCTACCCATTTATAGAACCTGGGTTGAGTTGTTTATAAGACATGTACTTCCTGTTAACTTTTCTAAAATATGCTGAATGCTTAAATAAGGAATTCAATTTGTGAATGCCAGTTAATGTTTTAACTCTTACTTCATCTAAAAGAATAGTTTGATTTTTTTTTCATTAAATTCTGTTGTTACAGAAAAACTAAGACGCAGTCTTCCAAACCTGTCCCGAACATCTAGTCCACAAGTTGACTCAGTGAAAAGCAGCAGAAGTGACTCAAATTTTCAAGTGCCAAATGGAGGAATACCTCGCATGCAACCTCAGGCTTCAGCCAGTAAGTACCTTTTGTGTATCGGTTATTTAAAGGAAAGTGAAAATTATAGGTAGTAATTTTGTGGTGAATAACTGTATTAAACCATATCTGTAGTAAAATGTAGTGATTATTCATTGCTGCAAGATAATAGCTATATTAAAATTTAAAATTTGTTCCTATAAGATACCCATTTGTATCCGTACTTGTATCTATATAAAACTTTGTTCTCTCCAGAATTTTAAAATAAGCAAAGTCTACTAGTTAAGTGTACGCATGTGTGTGTGTGTATTCCTTAAAAACCTACACATTAAAAATGACAAGATTTTTGTGGGAAATTGTCCTGGAACAGAGAACTTAAAACCCAAGCAGCTTTCTTACTAGAACTTTAATAAAAAGCAATAATGATCCTGCTAAAAATACCAGCATAATCAAAAGCATGTTAAATTTTCAATGACTAAAATACTCCAGCAAATATAGAACTTCATTAAAAAAGAAAAAGTTGAAGGTAACTTGATGGAAAAGAAGAGCTGAGTCTGTTGAATGAAGGAGACATATGCAGCATAAACAAAGATCAGAAAGAATCATGTGGAAAGAACTTCTAAGACAAAGTAGCCAAACTGAGCCAAGAAGTGATATGGGAATAGAATACTGTGTACTTTAGTGTACAAGGTGATTAAAAAAGAACACTTTCCAAAGAATGTTACTTGTTAACTACAGTAGATAAGAGTGTGTAATCAAACCAGGTTTAAACAAACTATCACAGTTCTATAATTTTAGAAATGCTCAATATGCACCCCTTATATCCCACAGCTCATATCAGTCTTGTAGTCTGATTGACTCAGTTCCTTTGTAGCATATTATGTCACCAGCATAAGTGGTGGCTGTGATGTGTTCCTTCATTTCCTCAAAGCTATGAAGAAGTAGCACAAACATGAGGTTATTGATTGTTTATTTATGTAACTTATTTATTGAATAATATAACTTTGAAAGCATTCAGTTATTCTTTTAATTCCCTTACACTCTTTATTGGCTCTGTTGTGTTTAGCTGACTTTGTGTATTTTGTGTTAAGCTGCTGTTACTTGGTGACTCAAAAATGAACAGGCCAGGAAAAAATACATTTGAACCCAAATGATTTTTGTGATAACATTGATACATTTTCCTTATTTTCTAGTTGTATGTGATATTACTTATATTACAGAAACTCACATTGTGCTGTACCATACATACATAATCCTGTTTAATCCTCAGAACAATTCTATGAAGTAGGTACAGTTATTAACACATTTTGCAAATTAGGAAATAGGACTTTTGAATGGTTGAATAACTTATCTTTGATCATATAGCTTATAGGTAGCAAGTTAAGATTCACACCCATGTTGATTGTGCTCAAGAATCCAAGTCCACCTAGAGAGATTTGTCACATTTATGGTTTAGAACTAAGATTTAAAAATAATCCAGAATTATCTGGTTTTTTTGTAAGATGAACCCTAAAATTTAAGGCAGTGTGAAAAAGTATTACACAGAGATTTGTGTACTTCATTTATTCAGCTGGATGTGTGCAACATGTTTTTGAATCAAATTAAATTTTAAACTTGGTATTCCAGGTCTTACAGACTATGTAAGAGTGCCATTATGATACTCATATTGTATACTCATAAATGATATGGAAAATAGGGAATCACAAAACGTTAAAAATAAAAGTAAAGTTGCAATTTGAACTCTACGTTCTATCAAAATGGTAAATGATAACTTTTGTGCCTTTAAGTCTGCAAATTAAGTTAATTTGACCCTTGAGGACATTGTGTTTCTGGTTTTTTCCTCCTTGGTGTATTTGCCTGAAATAAAAACAGTCCATTAATACAACAGGAAAGAAAATTTTATATCATTAAGGAGATTAAGCAATAAAATCATGCATATTACAAGCTACACTTTTATAGCCTGTGCACAGTTAATCCAAAACATCATTTGTATTTGTGCTTTTGTGCTTAGTTTGAATGTTAAGTTCTCAGTTTCTCAAAGCTTTACATTTTATCTCCAGAGACAGCGTCCCTGCTCTTTGTTAAAACTAGCTATATCAATATTTTCTTTACTTTATTCAGTAAATTCTCAGTACCAATTCTTTACTCAGGGTTGTTCTCTCATGCCCTTATGTATGTTCTTTATTTGAACTATTCTAGCACCTCAAAGATGTATGGAAATAAAAAAAATTCTTCACAAAAATAGAAGAAAATAGAAAAGGTTGAGAACCTAGGATAAAAATGTTAATAGAAAAATATATTAACCATATCTTAAATTTTGTGATAATTACTTGCCTTCTCTACTGGTAGAATTACTATTGTAATTACCTACAGATTCCCTAGAATTTTTTTCTGTAGGTGAATTACTTTTTCTTTTTCCCTAGAAATTGATAATTAAAGAAAATACGTAGGGAAAAATAATGAGATTCTAATCACCAATTTACTTTTAAGTAGAAAATATGTATGCAGTTTCATAGCTGTGTATTTCAATATTTGAACAGTACATAAGTGAAAGAGAAAGCAAGGTACCATCCTTTTTTTTTCCAGTTGCATATACTTATTTTTATATTTGAAACTATAATAAAGCTTATTTACAATTAAAATGCCACAAACACTTATTTTAGTGTAAAATCACATTAGTCACAAAAATATTTTTGGAAAATGGTAAATCCAAAATTTTAGCAAGTTTAAAACCTAAGTTTATAAAAATATTTTAAAGCGTTTTGTTTAAAATTAAAATTATATTTGTAATGTACTTATTTTTCTTAAGATTTTACATGTATATTTGATTGATAGAAATGTATGTGTTCTTTTAATTACTATGTGTATATATTGTTTTCATAATAGCCTTTTTATTATGTAGAATTATTTATAAATATTATAATAGCAAGTCTTACACATTTTATACATGAATTAGTATTTTTTTTTTATCAGTCGCTTAGTATAATAGATGTTGCATTTTGTTTTCCTTTAAGTTTTTATTTTTCCAGCCCTTAAGTGGTAAAGCTTTGGTTCTTACTTGCTGGTCTGCATGAACCTAACTTTGCAAGGTTGCTGTTATTTCCATTTACAGGACCACTTCTTTTGCCTTGTACTATGCCAATCACTGTTTTTATATGCTTATTTGCTATGGCTGCATTATTGTGGATGCTGGCATTCAAATATGAATATTATGAGAGTTCTAATACATTTTCATTTTTATAGCTATTACCAATTTCCAACTTTTATATTTGAAATGTGACTTAAAAAGTTTAAGAAAACCAGAGCATTGCAGAGGTCATGGATATATCATTTTCTCAGTTTCTCCATTTAAAGGAAGGAATGTTTTTGTCAGGGACAGAGTTTTTCAAAAGACTATTGCCTTGCTAGGACTACTAGAGTAGAGGTTCAGTAGGAAATTTAGTTAACAGAAGGATATAGGAATTATTGGTTCAGAAATAAGAAAAGGGAGAAAAACACAAGAAAATCTGCTGGTCTAAAAAAATTAAAGTAATATGCAAAACTCTGGTTAGTATTTTTAAATGTTTACTTTCACATGAATTAGTCTCATTTGAATCTCGCAACAACCCATTTCTTATTTTTATAGAGAGAAAGCAGATATCCATATGTATTATATGTGCAATAGCATATAACTAGAAAAGTGCAAAACCAAGCCAAATGACACCCTCCTCCCAAGCACTCTTTGAATCCCCTGATTTCCTCCCCAATAATTTTTTTTATTACATCATGCTGACCTAACTGCACATGAGTAGGCATCTTGGAAAATATTCCTGGATGACTCTACTGGAGCATTATTGAACTATAAATACGTTGTGAATTACCACAAAAGAGTAAAATAATCCCGTGTAATACTTGCCCACTTACTTATATTTAGTCAAGTGGAAGAATGTTTTTGCATAGGATACAGAATATTCCCCCAGAGAAAAGGTATATGGTCAATATTCTACTCCAGACTTCTCACTGAAGAGGGAGTAATCAGTTGTCAGCTTATGCATAACCAGACTGCCCTAAGGCCCATAGGGAAGGAATTCACATCCAGATTTCACTTGGAACCAAACATTAAAAGATTACACTTGAATTTTACATAATTGTGAAACATAAAATCAAAGAAATAAGTAATGATAAATTTGTGTAATGGGCTGATATAGGAATGAATGGAATACTTGTAGAATTTTTTTTTTAAGAATAAGCAGCACAATGATGGGTCAGTTACCTAATTACAAAGAGATTTTAAAAATGTTTTTCTGACACTTCTATATATTTTGATTGAATACATCTGGGATGGGTACCCAGCATCTATATTTTTTAGAAGTGTCTCACCTGATTCTGGGGTATATTCAAGTTTGAGAACCACTTGATTAGATCTCTGCTACAGAGGATCTTGAATGCTTAGTTTAGATCTCCGTTTGGATTTTATCCAGTGATCAGTCACTCATGTGTCCTTAATTATTCAACAGATATTTCTTGGGTATATGTTATGTTCTAGGCAGTGGGATTATAGATATAAATGAGACAGCACATGCCCTTCAATAGCAGGGAGTGATTGGCGAGAACTTCTGTGGGAACAGAAGAGAGGCATTAAACTCAGCAGTGTGAAGAGGTTTTCAGGAATGTTATTGAAGATATCTTTCCACTAACTGAGGAGGAGCTTATGAGACCACATGAAGAAAGGAAAGACAGGTTTACCTATCAGTGGGATTGGTAATGAAGTCTTAAAAGTAGCACCCTGATTATAGTGGTTTTGTATGACTAGAGTGCAGGGTACAGCTGGATGGTTATTGTGTGCAGTGGTGAAGGATGAGAGAAATATGTAGGGCATAGATTGGGAGTTTTTTAATATATTAAGGAATTTGGATTTCATCCTGTAAGTGTGGAGAGCCATGGTAGACTTTTAATCAATGTTACTTCTTAGAAAATCCATTCTGGTAGTAATACGAAGAATGGATTGAAGTTGAAGTGAGACTAGAAACCATTTAGAAGGCTATTGTATAATCATGGCAAGAAGTGAATATCTGAACAAAGGCAGTGGCACAGGAGGTGATGAGATCTGGAGGAATTTTTTTTAAATGAAGTAGAAGATATGTGACTTGGTAACACTGAGAAGATGGGAGGTGGAGAGGAAGAGAGGATTGAAAGGTGACTCTGAATGAGAATTTATAAGCAATGAAAGTTTCAACACGAAATGTCATTGCAGAGTTAGGGGGAAAGGGGACATTTTACCTAGCAGTGATTAACATTCTTTTATAGTGGCTTATGCTTACTTAGTATTTGGGACCTGGAGATAATCTTTAACATCTCTCCATAGGACAAAATTATGTTCAATAATAATGAAAGAGAAAGAGTTATAATAATAATGGCTGGAGAAAATGCAGACAATGAGAAATATTCTTTTATTGAGTTATTTTATAACTCAGTAAAAAATAATATCAATATTACAGTACAAAAGAGGTATTTTTAAGTCATTTTTTATAAAAAAGGAAAGTTTTTACAGATTGGTCTGTCACAGTAATGAATACTATAGCTTTAGTTTCTGGAAATTTGTCAATAACTTCAGAATTGATCTTTGCATATTAAAGCTCAAGACACAGTATAGCCAGATTTTTCAATTTCTCTTCAGTCATATTGACTGAAGAATATTCTTCAATTTTTAAATCTGAAAAGCTTTTTCCCCCCCACAAAGCAACTATTATGTAAGGAAATAGTCAACATAATGATAAGTTTGACAGAAATTCGTAAAATTCCATTTTGCAATAAATTTCAGAAATTGCTATCTTGTCCATATCTTAGTTCCTTTGGGGATCAAATCTAATGATTTTTAAATGTCTTCACAGCTGAAAAAATTCAAATAATACTCAGTCACATATAATGACAAATGAAGTAACCCACATTCTGTTTCATTGTCTTAATAATCACTGTACCATCATTGTTTATTTCTAAGCCATGTAAATATAGGAATAAATTATTGTATGACAGGGGTTAGAAGCACATAGTGTGCTAAGTGAGCTTGATTTCATATCTCTATGAACTTAACTCTGGAAAGAAATGTGTAGCTGAATCCACCTGTGTTAGGGGAGACCATATAACTGGGAGTTCTTATTATTTTTCATATGAAATACAATGAAAAGATAAGTATGTTCATTTAAATCTTTCATATATGCTGTTAAAAGGCAACAGTACCTGAAGCGATTGTTTATAACTTAGGCCGACAAATTGTTTTCTTTAGGGGGGAGCATTTTATCACCAACATTGATTATTAATCTGGGACATGATGGTGATTAAAAAAAAAAACAGACCAAGCTGGTTTTATTTTTGTTCTGAATTCCTTACAGACCATTCACTCACTGCCTGCATGCACTGGAGTGGGGGGGTGGGGGGTGGTTCAGCACTTCCACTACCGTTCCCTTGATGGACATGAATGAAGTGGAAGGATTGGATGTAGGGAAACCCAAAAAGACACTGTTCTAATCCAAAAATAGGGTGATGAAGTTCTGAATTAGGTATTTAGGAGACAATAAGGATGTAAATGAAGAGATCAACAGAACTGTAGGGATGAGTAAATGGAATTAAAATTTTGAGTCAGAATGACTTGGAAAATGGTGGTGTATGTTTAACAAAAATACAGAGACTTTTGGAATTGGTTTGTGGAGGAAGACATTAACCTAACTAACGTAGCGTGAGAGAATAATATTTTTATTGTACCATCTTTGCTCTTCATGGTAGGGTCTTGCTAATTTGGAATTATATAAATATTAAGAGAGAAACCAGGGAAATTAGTATTTTTAAACAGCTAACACACTGAATTCTATTATTAAAGAAAGATTTGGAGACTTTCTGTTTACTACACTTTATCATTTAAAAAATGATTTTGTCTTTAGAAGACTGATCAAATTAAGACTGACAATTCAGATAAAAATTTAGTTTTCTTATTTGGGTAACACAACTATGGGATATCTTATGAAAATCACTCATTTCTTTCAGGTTTATCAGATCTGTTGTATTAAACAAATTTAGAGCATACTGCGTGATTCTGTTTGCAGTCTCATTCTCAGATTACCATTGCATAGTTTTTACTTGTTATGGATGCTGTTGTTATGACCCATGAAACTTGAGAGAGAAAGTCCATTGGAGTTATCATAGCTATTAATTTAAGTAGGATCTTTCCAAAACAGATTATAGAGGATATTTGATATTAAGCTCTCACTAAAATAATTTTAATCGTTAATAGGTATTGTGGATTGCCAGCATACATACAGTTAGTTACCGTTTGCCCTCATTTACTCTCTTCCAATCATAGTGGCCTACTTCTGTTCTTCAAATATACTAGGCACACACCTCAGGTCCTCTACCATTGCTTTTCCATCTGTCTACAGTGCTTTCCGCAGATACCTATGTGGCCTACTTCCTCTCTTCCTTCAGGTCTTTGCGCAAATGTCATCTCAGGGAAATCTTTCCTGATCACCCTATTTATAATTGCAATTTAAATCTCCCATTTCCTGTCTTCCTTCCCTACTTAGTTTTCTCCTTAGCAGCTATCACTATTTTGTTTATTTCCCTTTCCTTTGTTCTCTTTGTTCATTTCCCTTTCCTTTCAGAATGTTAGTTCTATGAAAGTATGAATTTTATCTATCTAGTTTGCTATTGAACAAATCCACTGTACCTAAAACAGTACCTGAAACAAAGTTAAGTATTTGAAAGAATGAAAGCAGCAGCAGTGAATGAGTAAATGAATGACACTATTAATGGTTGGAAGTATGTATAAATAAATATGCAAATGGGGAATATTCAGTGATGATAGGATCCTGTATTTCTGTGGCATAGATGTGAGGTAATTATAAAATTGATTTTTTTTTTTTAGGTTTGGAGAAATTTTAGTAGTCTTCCTGACTGAATTGGTATAGTTAGGCTGAATTAGTTAGGCTGAATTGGTATATTATTTAGCTAAGTAATGTGTGGAGTACTGTAAAATTTGAAATCAAATATATTTATTACTCTTTAAAAATATTTACTATCAGACAGTGAGGAAGCAAAGTTTTGTAAAAGTATTGATAGAGTTAAGCAGTAGAGCAAAAGAGAAATTCTCCTTAATTCTCTTTGATGATATTAGCAAGTATTCCTTTGCCAACCTGATGATTGTTTAAATGCTGGCCAGATTTATGGTGGTGGGATCTCTCTCTCTCTCTCTCTCTCTCTCTCTCTCTCTCTCTCTCTTGCATATAAATCCTAGAAGTCCAACTTATAAATCAGTAGAGTAACATTTTAGAGCCACTTAAATAGGTAACTGTACCGGTAGGTGTGGGTCTTTTCAGTTCAATGAAACTGTAGTGAGCTTTAACTTTGGATGGCTCTGAGCTGCCACTTATATGCCAGGTTTGAGAGGTTCGTTGCAGTTAATGGATTAGGAGTTTTGAAGAAAGCTTATAACTTCTCATTGATCACTTTAAGAAGCAGATGCCCTGACTCCTCTAAATCCGTCAACCCCAACACACTATGCACCTACCACACGTACATCTTCTATCCACGCCATATAATATGTGCACGGCCCAGATATGTGGTCTAAAGTTCAAATTAGTTTTATTCTACAGCAAGATGATGTTGAATATATGAAAGCCACTGGATTTTTGCTCCCTTGAGGACCTGCCTGGTTCTGAGTTTTCTTCTCCTTTTTGAGTATGGGGATTACTGTTTTATGTTAGGGCAGTTCATCTAACAATAACTGCTTTGCCAAAGTCTGCTTTTTTGCATTGAACAAGTACTACTTTTATTTTACTCTATACTGTGTGCTTGTGTTCATCACTTTTACTTAATTAGCTTTATATTCTTTGCATCCTGTAGCATGTTTGCCGGTGGTTTGTTTTCTCTTTGATATTTTGATTGGCTTACATATTGTAGATTTTCTCATCTATAAGAAACTATTTCTGAAAGTATGCACTTTGCACTAAGATTTCCATCCCTTTTCCTTTCCAACTTAATGCACTAAGCATCACTTTTAGATTCTTCTGCTTCTAGGTTTCTAACATATTTTCACCTTATGGTTTTCTGTTCCTTGATAAACTTTCAAGTATGTATTAAAATATTCAAGTTTACAGAAGCTATAGCCTTTATCTTGTCCTTCCAGGCAAATATTACAGTTCCTTATTTTTCAACAGCTTCGCAAAGGCTGAAAAATTTGCCTCGTACTTCCCTCAAAGCCAAACAGTTGCTTCAAACTTCATCTACAAAAAGAGGTAACTACAGCCTCTTACTAAGTTTTAAATTTCAGCAAATGATCTAATAGTTAAATCTCATACCTATGGTATACTGAGTCATTGATGTCTGTAGGGCACGTTTTAGTCTTTTTTTTTTTTTAATAAAGTAATGTGGATTCATTCTCTCTTGGATAAATCCAGAAGAAACTTATTTTCTGCAGAGGTATGTATTGGATTACTCTTCTGAAAGGAATAAATGATATGTAGCATTTTCTGCTAGAGAATTTATCATTTTTCTTACAAACCTAAAACTGAAGGTCGTTGTTTTAGCTTAATGTAGATGAACTAATAAGTGCTTTAAAATGAACCAAATGCCAGACATTTTGTATGTAAATTTTTTTCTTCTGACTTGAGTTTTAGATTTACTTATCTGTAGGATGAAGTGGGAATGCTTTCATATTAGAAGTTGATAAACATTAAAACACAAGATGTTGTGGTTAACTGGTAATGTTTGGACTTATTTAAGGGAGTAGTAGCTTTTTTAAGAACTGAAAGTTGAAGTATGTAAAGGTTAGACACCAAAGCTATCAAATTTGTTTGAAGAGATTGGATGTATGGGCAGCTAGAAAGAAGTAGAATTGGGGAAAATACCATGGAATTGGGTAGGACTAGCAGTAGTATGAATCAATAGAAGCTTCAGAGGAAATGGGACATAACAAATATAAACAGTGAGGAAAAATATTTCCCCTGTCCAGGACATGTAGATTTCCTTACAGTTTCAGAACTCAGGAAATAAAAAGATATATGAGGAAGATAAAGGATTAATGGACACTATGTAGAAAGAAGAGTTATGAGATTTGATTGTCAAAGAAAAAGATTTGGTTAATATGGGTACAAAAGCACTGAAATACATATTTTGGCAAGTTATTATGTATAAATGTTTTAGCAATGATATGGTGGAGTAAGTATGATTTAAGGAAATAGTTTTAGATAATACAATCTGAAGGAAAGGGAATAGTCTAATGGAAATGTTGGATGTGTAAATATTTGTGTTTTGAATACCAAAAGTTGATCATAGCCCTCCAATACAAATGTCTTTTGGTGCTACTATCAGAAATAAGAATGAGTCTGGGAGGCTCAGTCTGTTAAGTGTCTGCATTTGGCTCTGGTCATGTTCTCAGGGTCCTGGGATCAAGCCCTGTGTTGGGCTCCCCACTCACTGGGGAGTCCACTTCTTCCTCTGCCTCTGTCCCTTCCCACCCCAAATCATAAAATCTTAAAAAAAAAAAAAAAAAAAAGACTGGATAGTATATGTTCTTTTGATAGAAAAGAAGATGACTTATTAGAAATTATTGTAGAAGAGAGTCCTTACAGAAATTATTTGAGGACCAGAGGCTTCTTTTTTTTTTCTTTTTTAGACTTCTAGATATTTTTGGGTACTTAGTGAGAGGCAGTGAAAATAGGAACATGAAAAGATGTGGTGTCTAAAACAGGGCAAGAGATTATAATGTATCATAATAAAACATAGGATTTTAAGTTTATATAAATTTTGTTGTATGCGTCTCTAAGCTGCTTCATAATTTTTAGGGGGATCAGGTAGGTTTAAATAATTTAAATTTTTATTCAAGGATTTTTTGCTGCTTATTAGGTTAAGAAGATCATAACTTCTGGCTGGTTGGTTTTTTTGTTGTTGTTGTTTTTGGGTTCTTACTGGGTTTTTTGCCTGTGGAAGTTACATATTTTTGTGACTGAGCCACTGAACTCCCACCCTCCATGATATGATGACAGGAAACCCCAATTTTGTAATTCCTGGTATCTCTAGTTGTCTTAGTACAGGGAAAGAAGTTTGTATGTTTGTATGTTGGATTTTGTTGTTTTGTTTCTTTTTGTTTAAACTCTTATTTAATTTAACCCATACTCATATTTTTTGATTGGTATTGTGGTTTGGGGGTGATCATTTTACACTACTAGAAATTCTGAACCAAAAAAAAAATTTCTGAACCAGTTGAAAAATGGACACAGATATACAATAGGATCTAAAATAATTAGGTTGGGTGTGCCTGACTGGCTCAGTCAGTAGAGCACATGATTCTTAATCTTGGAGTCTATTTATTTATTTATTTATTTAAGAGAGAATGAGAGCAAGCGAGTGTGAGAGGGGGAAGGACAGAGGAAGAAGCAGAACCCCAGCTGAGCAGGGAGCCCAATGCAGGACTCTATCCCAGGACTCCAGGATCATGACCTGAGCCGAAGGCAGTCACTCAACCACCTGAGCCATCCAGGCTCCCTAATCTTCGGGTCTTGAGTTCTAGCCCTATGTTCAGCACCGAACCTTCTTTAAAAAATAAAAATAAAACTTATGTTAATTACTGGTAAAGTTAAATCAGAGACTACATCTTAGATCCAAGGCCAAATGGATTTTCTCATTTCCCCTCATGTCTAGACTTTGAAAAAGTGGGGTCTGCACTGGACTGTGGGATTGTCTGTTCTTGCTAGGGATGTGAGGCAGATGAGATTCAGACACCATGTGCTCATAGGTACCTTTGGCACTTTAAACCTGAACTAGGAAAACATGGGACTGGGTAGTAAATTGTCACATAAATCAATTGTCCCATCCTGGGGATAAACCTGTAACATCTTCTAGAAATTTGGCATATTTATTTTAAGGACTTAAAGGATCATGGAAAGAGGGAGAAGGTGGTTCCCTTAATAATTGGAAATATGGTCACTATGATTTTATTTATTTTTTTAGAGAGCATGCACGCATGAAGGGGAGCAGAGGGAGAGAGAGAGAATCTTACACAGACTCCATGCTCAGCATGGAGCCTGAAGTAGGGCTTAATTTCATGACCCTGAGATGTGACCTGAGCCAAAGTTAAGAACCACTCAGGAACCCCGGTCACTTTTATTTTAATAGCATTTTAGTAGTATTTGGAGTTTGAAGTTGGGAAGGGAAGTAAGAACTGTGTTGCCCGGCACAAAGTGACACACCATAAACATCTGCTGAATGAACACAGTCATGCCAGTAACTCAAGGCTGGACTAATTCCTCTTTGCATTTTCTTCTTGCAAGGTTTTTTTTGTTTGTTTGTTTCTTCAATCCATCCCTCTCTTTGAAGAAAAAAAAATCCATTGTGTATTGTTAAGGTTTAGTAGGCGTGACTGCTTAAACTGCTCTGACAAAGAGATATTTGTTCCTATTTGTTGGGAACTCAGTGAAGTAGAGGTAAACAAAGTCAAGTCCTCTCCAAGTCACAGGGAAAAAATGACTACTTAGAAAAAGTAATGGATAGATCAGGAAACATACTTTAGAAGGAAAGAAGTGGCAATTTAGGATGAATTGCAATGGTAGTTGTCCAGTACTGCTTTAATTCACTGTATTTTGAATATTTATAGAAGGTGAGATAGGAGTTTAAAATGCTGTTTGATATCAGACTGTCTGAAAATGGAGAACCTAGGAATTTTGCCATTACCTTGGATCCAAAATTAAAATTTCTTATATTTGTTTTTCATTAACAAGTATTTATTGACTCTGTATCACAAACAAGGTACATTCATTGTATCCTTCCCTTCCCCGCCCCCCTTCTATGTCTAGTCCCTCTTTACTTCTATTATAGTTGTGGTCAAACCCAGCTCTGCCATATGGAGTTTTTAGATACAGTTAAAGTAATAGGAGTTGCTCTCTTTCCCATGATTTTATTATGTAAAATTCAGAGAATGAGAAAGGAGTGGGCACAGGGCTCTCTCCAAACATACAAATCCTTGTTAGCCATTTCACGCTATTTTTGGAATGATAATTGAATAGATTCTACTTACATTTAGAGTTGATAAGTCTTTTGTGATTTTCTGAGATCTTTTCTTCTTTAGTCACATCTTGACTACATCTATCAATTTCTTTTGCAGAGGAAGTACTAGATCAAAATTTTCTCCTCTCTGAAATTTGTGCCTTTATTTTTCTGATTAAAAACTGACTGAAATTTAGGAAATTAAAGTTAGAGCTAGAATACCATCAAAGATCACCTAATTTCAACTAAACTCATTTTATTCTTTATCCTTCCTAACCCCCAAGTTTATAGGTAAGGCAAAATTACTGCTACCATTAGAGGAAGCACTTTTTATAATAGTAGAACTGTAGCTTAGTGCACTTCTTTACTTTCTAGTTTTCCCTTAAGTTATACATTAACCTTGTTAAAATACTTCTCTCCACATTCTGAGATTGCAGAACTTCTCAAATTGTCTTTTCATATAGTCGAATGCATTTTTCTAAGAATTTAGGATTAATAAACTTAAAAGGATTTCCAATTTATAAATCTGTTTAAATTGTTATTTTAAAATATAACACAAGTTCAGAAAACCATATAATACATAGTTTAATGAATTATTATAAGGCAATCCTTTGGTGACCACCATTCATATCGGGAGACTATAACTTGCTACTTTAGAAACTATCTGTCTGCTTCCAAACATAATCCTCTCTTAACCCACTCCCCCAGAGTAGCCATTCTTCTGAAATTTTGTAGCAGTCACTTCCTTACTTCTTTGTACAGTTTTTATCATCCAAGAAATGAAACTGTAGTTCTACCTCTTTATGTTTTTTGTTTCTCTTGATTTATAGTTTTCTTCCAACTCTGTACTCCCCCTTGTTAAGTTTGTTTCAAGAAACCATCAGATCATTTGCCCAATAGATGTGGATGTAGATCCACAGGCTGGATCTTGCTGATATCTTTTCCATGGTGTCATTTAGTAGATTTCTCTGTATTTCCCATAAATTGGTAATTGGATCTAGATGCTTACTGAATTCAGTTTTGCTATTTGGGGCAAGACTACTTCATAGGTGGTGATGCCGCTTTAGCCACGAGTGCACAAAGCAAGATTGCCTCTTTTTTGGTGTGATATTATCAGTCACTGATGCCTATTGCCTATATCCTTACTTTACTGGGTATTGCAGAATTGGTTTATTTCCATTCTAATACCCCCCCCTTTTTTGGTCAAAATATTTATATAGAGAGAAACTTCCCCTTATTCTTTGATCACCCAGCAGTGTACTTTCATTAGGAAATTCTGAATAAATGCTTATTCTTTCTCATTATTTACCAGTTACAAAATAAATTGGCAATCTACCATCCTCCAAAGGTGACCCATATTTTTCTTAGATATATATCATTATGAACTTATAGATTAAAACATTTTTTTATGTGTTTTGATTCATTCTGGACATTTTCCCCACTTTGGTGGAAGTTTCTTCAAGTTGGCCCTCAAGTCTTTTTGACACAGCCCTAGTAGTCTGATAAATTCTTGCTAACTGGTATGACAGGATAGGCACATCTTGTACATTTCCTGCCACAGATCTGGATTTAGTCATTTCTCCAAAAAGTCCTAATTTCCTTTGATAGGAAATGGTATTTCAAAACCAAAATCTGAGTTTTTAGCTGTATTAATTGCTACTGGGTTGGTCATTGTTTCTAGGTTTTTTTAGTTACTAGAGCTAGTAAATATATCTGTAGATTCATGACTGTGTATTTTTTAAGATTGAATGCCTTAATGAGTTCATGCTCATACTTCCTATTCAAATTCAGGGCTTAAGGATAATTAATCTCTTAACTTATACCTGTATCTCCCTTTTCTTGCTCTGAGAGTTATTGTCTCTCACCAGCAGATAGAATTAAAATATCATTTAACAATTTGTTTTATCCCATATTACACACAAAATCTGGGGGAACATTAGCATAATATCATACAATGTGATTACTAAAAATAGTTTATAAAACCTTTTGCATATGCTCGCTTCTTTTTTTTTAGCAGTTACACTGCATATCCATTATCAGATTGAAGAGTTATTTGTACTCTTTTATTTGGTCTTAGTTCTACATTTAAATGTATATTTAATGCTTACTGTCAGTCTGTACATTGTTCTCTCACCAATCATTTTTCTTGTTGGAAGCTCATTCTCTAGTACATTCCTTAAAAAGGAGTTAAAGGAGCAGTTTCCATTCCCTCCATTTTTGTATGTTGATGACAGTTTGTCCGCCCTTTTTATATTTGAAATTCATTAACTAGATATGAAATCTTTGGTTCATATTTTCTTTCCTTGAGTGTCTTAAATATATTACTCCATTTTTGTCAGGAATAAAAAGTTATTTCTCTTACATTTATTTGGTTCTTTATCTGGATGTCCAAAGGATGTTTTCTTTTCCTTTAAAGTTTAATCTTTTTTTTTTAAGATTTATTTCTTTATTTTAGAGAGAGAGTGAGCAAGTAAAGGGAGGGCAAAGGGAGAGAGAATCCTGAAGCAGATTTCCTAAGTGTGCAGCCTGATGTGGGACATGATCCCATGACCCCAATATCATGGCCTGAGCCAAAAATCAAGAGTCAGCCACTTAACCAACTGAGCCACCCAGGCATGCCTAAAGTTCAATAATTTATGAGAATATACCTTAATGTTGGTCATTTCTTTTTAAAGATTTTATTTATTTATTTGACACAGAGAGAGAGAGATCAGATCACAGCTAGGCAGAGAGGCAGGCAGAGAGAGAGGAGGAAGCAGGCTCCCTGCCGAGCAGAGAGCCCGATGTGGGCCTCGATCCCAGGACCCTGGGATCATGACCTGAGCCGAAGGCAGCGGCTTTAACCCACTGAGCCACCCAGGCGCCCAATGTTGGTCATTTTTATTTGATTTCCCCAGATAGGTGGTGTGTTCTTTCAATATGGAATTGCACATATTTTAAAATTTCAGACAAAGTCTTTTGAATTACGGTTTTTAGTAGTCTTTTCTCTTGCTTTGGCTTTTTTTTTTTTTTTTTTTTTTTTTGTGGGGACTCCTGTTGTACATATGTTGGATATTCATTCCTGTCTTGTGTGTCTGTTGCCTTCCCTTGAATCCTTTTCCATCTTTCTTTCTTTCTGTTCTATAAAAGTTTCTTTTCATTGTCTATTTCTCTTAAAGCATTATCTGTCATGTGTGGTGACTTCTGTGTTCTTCATTTCAGGATGATTTATGTCCAGTTCTTTTTCTGTGTTCCATCACCCATTTTTTAATGTTTCCCATTCTGTTTTATGTTCTTTCATATCTTATCATTTTCTTAAATGTTTTTAGAATTTGAAGTATTAGGTTATAATTTTCATCTTTTGTGTATGTGTGCATGGTGGACACGATTTCTGGCGAGGTTGTACTGTTAGTAGAAATGTTACTCTGCTTTTTTCTTTTTTCAATAGTAACTTCACGTAGGATTTGGCCTCAGTCCTTTTCTATTGCCCATTTCTCTTTGGAATTGGTTTTTCTAAACATTTAGAAAGGGAGCTTGATTTAAGATTTTCTAATTTTATCCTATAGAGATTGGGAAACTTAAAAAATATGGCTGCTTATTTTCTGAGATTTCTTACCCTTGCTTCTCTTCCCTACTTATAAAATTCATCCTTTTGGAGCACCTGGGTGTCTCAGTCAGTTAAGTGGCCGCCTTCCGCTTAGGTCATGATCTCAGGATCCTGGGATTGAGCTCCACTTCAGGCTCTCTGCTCAACAGGGAGCCTGCTTCTCCTGCTTCCTCTACTGCTTGTGCTCTCTTACTTGATCACTCGCTCACTCTCTCTCTCAAATGAATAAATAAAATCTTTTAAATAAATAAATAAGTTCATCCTTTTGAAGTATACAAGTCAGTGTTTCTTAGTATATTTATAGAACTGAGCAATTATTTTGACCTTAGAGGTCTTCATCACCCCCATAAGAAATATCATACCCATTTCCCACTCCTTCCAGCCCCTGGCAACCACTAATCTTTCTGTCTCTGATTTTACCTATGCCTCTGCCATTTCATGTAGATATAATATGTGACCTTTGTAACTGGCTTAGCATGAGGTTTCTGAAGTTCATCATAGTACAGCATATATTAGTACTTTTTTCCTTTTTATTGTGATACATATTCAGTGTATGGATATACCAAATTTCATTTATCCTTTCTCAGTTGTGAACATTTGACTTGTTTCCACTTTTTGCCTGTTTTGAAAATGCTAATGCTGCAAATATTTGCCAGTAGCTTATTTATTTGTATCTCTCAACCTTTTTGTCTGTAAGGAGGAAAACCTATAGTGAAGCCCATTCCCATGGGTGTCTTTTGCCTCTTACATTTAATAAATCTTCTCATGATAACTGTATGCTTACAAAAAAAATGGTGAGTCATGTATAGTAATGAAAGTAAAAATGAAAGGCTTTTATGCCTTGTTAATTTTGTGTGTGTGTGTGTGTGTGTGTGTGAGAGAGAGAGATTACTTGTCAGCCTTCACAAATTTAATAGGCCTTGGTATCATGTCTTATGAAACCTGCCTAGGATAGTAGTTCTGAGTCTAGTTGAAAATAAAAAATGGTGAAAATAACATTTTTTTTAAAGATTTTATTGCTGAGTTTTGTTTTATTAGATTTACATCTAAATATTTCTTTTCCTCTTTGGGGGAGCAATGCAAGTGGTGTTGCATTTTTTATTTTGATTTCTGTACGTTCATTACTGCTATATAAAAATACAATAGATTGTTATATGTTAACCTTCTACCCTGTGACTTTATTGAATGCAGTATTTCTAGAAGTTTGGTGGTTTTTGGTTTGTCTTTTTTTGTGTATGTGGATTCCTTGGGATTTTTGATGTAACAGTCATGAAGACAGTTTCTTTCAAATCTATATCTCTTTTATTTTCTTGCTTGTTGCACTAGCTAGAACTTCCAGCACTATGAATAAGTGATAAGAGCATATATTTTTGCTTTGTTCCTATCTTAGGGGGGAATCAGTCTTTTACCATTAACTATAATGGTATATGTATATCTTTTATAAATGTTCTTTAACAAGTTCAGGTTCCCCCATTCCTGTTTTTCTCAGAATTTTTATCATGAATATGTGTTAAATTTTGTTGGATGCTTTTTTTGCATCAGTAGATGTGATCATGTGACTTTCCTTTAGCCTGTTGTTATGGTGGATGACATTGATTTTCAAATTTTGAACCAACTTTGTGTCCTGAAATAAACCACACTTGATCATGGTATATGAGATAGATAGATAGATAGATAGATAGATAGATAGATAGATAGATAGATAGATAGATAGATATAGATATCTTTATGGATATCTACATATATATATAAGAACTGAGTTCTGTATGCTAATGATTTGTTAAGGAGTTTTATATCTACATTCATGAGAGAGATCAGTCTGTGGTTTTCTTTTTTGATACTATGTTTCTGGTTTTGTTTTTTCTGGCTTTTTGCGTCTTTCTCTGACACCACTCAGACATTTGGTGGCTGAGGATTGGGGATATTTCATTACTGCTAGGTGGAAATATAAACCTGGGTTTTCTGCTCAGTCTTTGCTGACACCCAGGGGAGAGGGGCCAGGTGGGTGGAGGTAGGCATTCTGGCTCCCCACTTGGTCTCCATTCACACTGTGGTGGAGGTGGTCTTGTTACCACTGAGCAGTCCTCAAAGTCCTGACTCTACTGAACCTCTTCTGACACCAACCCATGAGGAGAGAGGCAAGAACATTTGATTACCTTCTTCTCTGACCCCTTCCTGGAGAAGATATGGGGTGCCTTGTTAAACCTCACAAGAATAGTAGTCCAGACACCCCACCAGCCCTTGCTGATGTGGGTGGGAGTAAGGCTACAGTTTTTCTGTGGTGTTTGGCTAGAATAGAATAGTTATCATCTAAAAGCTCTCTTTCCTAGCTCTCTGGCTAGAGAGAGCACACTTTTTCCTCTCTCACACCTGATGACTTTTCCAGGTTGCCAGTTTCTTCAGCTCCAATTTGGGGTGTATGTAGCAAGAAGAAAACCCTAGTAACTCATTACTATGTCATCCCTTAGGTCACAGGGTCCCTAGGCAGTCTTCCTTTTTCGTCTCCACATCAGAGTTTTATGACTGTTTTATGTATCATGCCCAGGGTTTTAAATTATATTTAAGTGGGAGAAATAGGGAAAAATACATCTATCCCATTTTCCCAAGTGGAAATCTGAGATTCACATTTTTAAAAAATTTCGGGAGACAGTCATTTCCCTGGTATTACTATTATCGGTTCCAAAAATGGTCAGAAGTTTTTCCAGAGGAAAAGATGCTTTTCACAAAGCCAATTTTCAAAATAAGGTTTGGATAAGACATTTAGAGCATTATAGATGTATTCCAGTATGTGTAAGGTTGTCATGTAGAAATGAAACACTTGGGTGCCTGGGTGGCTTAGGGGGTTAAGCCTCTGTCTTCGGCTCAAGGTCATGATCTCAGGGCCCTGGGATTGAGGCCTGCATCAAGCTCTCTGCTCGGCAGGGATCCTGCTTCCTCCTCTCTCTCTGCCTGCCTCTCTGCCTACTTGTGATCTCTCTCTCTCTCTCTCTGTCAAATAAATAAAATATTTTTTAAAAAATGAAACACTCTTAGCCTCATTAGTTTAAGTGCCTAATTTCACCATGAGCTTTACATCAGTCACCATAAAAAGGAAGCCTAGGACTCTTTCGTGATCCCTCATCTAACAGATTGACAGTCACAGTGTTTTAGTACATCTCTTAATCTCACCTCATTGCCATCTTTCCTCAACTCCCCAGACTTTTCCAGAATACTCTTTGAAGCTAATGATCCTCTGAGCCGTACTATTCTTGCTCCTATCGGAAACCTGCATTCCTACAAAAACCAAACCCTGGCTGAAAGACTACCAACCATGAGAAAAGCTAGGACCGAAGATGGCCTTTTTAGAGTTGGTACTAGAAGGAAGAGGTCCAGGCTCCACCCTCAGGTAGTGGCTAGATAAATTAGAGCCTTGGAGTCTTGGTAATCCAGTAAGCCTCAAGGAAACCACTGAAACAACTTGGGTAGAGACTGATCTGGCAAGGGAGACAAGGCTGAGTGTAGAGAATGGAGTTGAGAAAATACATTTATAGTCACCTATAGAGGGGGGAATATGGATTATGTAAGAAGCTTTAAAAAAGCTTTTAAAAAGCTTCCATGAAGATCATGGAATTTGCAATTCAGGGGTACTCAGGCCCTGTGGACATCTTCAGTTTTCTACAAAGGAGACTGTAACAGTTGTTGGGGAACGAGGACATGGTTGATTCAAGAGCCATTATTCTCATCCTTGGCTGTACTGTAGAGTCCCTTATGGAGTTTTCTTTTTTTTTTTTCTTTTTTTTTTTTTTAATTTAAAGATTTTATTTATTTATTTGACACAGAGAGAGAGAGATCACAAGTAGGCAGAGAGGCAGGCAGAGAGAGAGGAGGAAGCAGGCTCCCTGCTGAGCAGAGAGCCCGATGTGGGCCTCGATCCCAGGACCCTGAGATCATGACCTGAGCCGAAGGCAGAGGCTTTAAACCGCTGAGCCACCCAGGCGCCCTCTTATGGAGTTTTCTTAAAGTCAGCTGTATTCAGGTGGAATTTTAAACACACAATTTGAATTTCAGCAAAAATTCACATTCATGGGTGGCACAGTCAGTTGGGCGACCAACTTTTGGTTTCAGCTCAGATTGTGATCTCAGAGTCTTGAGATCAGCATCCCATCAGGCTCCATGCTCCGGAGTTGGCTTGGAGTTTCTCTCTTCCTCTTCCTCCTCACTGTGCATGGGTGTTATCTCTCTCTCTCTCTCTCTCTCTCTCTCTCTCTCTCTCTCTCATAAATAAATCTTTAAACACACACACATGTTCACATAACCGCCAATATAGTGAAGTCATAGAACATTTCCATCATCCCCAAAAGTTTCTTTGTATTTCTTCCCAGTCAGTTCTTCCAACTTTGAGAAAATATCTGCTCTGCTTTGTTACCGTAAATTAGATTTGCCTTTTTTGGAACTTTATATAAATGGAGTCCTTCAACACGTGCTGTTTTGTTTCTGGCATTTAATTCACTCAGCATAATTTTTAGAGTCATCCTTATTATATCAGTAGTTTACTCCTTTTCATTGCTGAGTAATGTTTTATTGTACAGATACATCACGGTTTATTTAGTCATTCACCTGCTGATGAAAGTTTGAACCGTGATCAGTTGAGTAGAGGGTTCTGTAAATGTCAGGCTAATTTGATTGATGGTGGTGTCTTCTATGTCCTTTCTGATTTTCTACCTGTTTGTTTTATCAGTTACTGAGGGTGGAGTAGTGTTGAAATATCTAATTATAGGGCGCCTGGGTGGCTCAGTGGGTTAAAGCCTCTGCCTTCGGCTCAGGTCATGATCTCAGGGTCCTGGGATCGAGGCCCATATCGGGCTCCCTGCACAGCAGGGAGCCTGCTTCCTCCTCTCTCTCTCTGCCTACTTGTGATCTCTCTCTGTCTGTCAAATAAATAAATAAATAAATCTTAAAAAAAAAAAGAAATATCTAATTATAGACTTTTTCCCCCAGCTTTCAGTTATGTCAGTTTGTTTTATGTGTTTTTGGATATACACAGTTGGAATTCTTATGTTCTCATCTGAATCAGCCCCTTTAACATTGAACTCTATCTCTCATGGTAATCTTTTTTTCTGATGTTATTATAGACATTCCAACTTTTTCATGATCGGTTTTGTGTGTTGTATCTTTTTCTGTCCTTTTACTTTTAACCTGTGTTTTTTTTATCTAAAATGTCTTTCTTAATGTCTGTCTTTCTTTCTTTCTTTCTTTCCTTTCTATATAAATTTAGTTCATTAACGTAGTGTATTATCAGTTTCACAGTTAGAGTTCAGTGATTTATCAGTCTTATACCCAGTGCTCTATTACATCACGTGCCCTCCTTAGTATCTATCACTCATTTACCCCATCCCCCCACCTACCTCCCCTCCAGCAACCTTCAGATTGTTTCCTCTTAAGAGTTGGCTTATGGTTTGTTTCCCTCTCTGGTTTCATCTTGTTTCATTTTTTCCTCCCTTCCCCTACGATACTCTGTTTTGTTTCTTAAATTCCACATATCAGTGACATCATGGTGATAATTGTCTTTCTCTGAGTGACTTATTTCACTTAGCATAATAACCGCTAGTTCCATCCTGTCCAGCTCTGTGAAAAAAGGTTGATGGTATTTTGATAGGGATTGCATTGAATGTATAGATTGCTCTAGGTAGCATAGACATTTTAACAATATTCTTTCAGTCCATGAGCATGGAACATTTTTCCATTTCTTTCTCTCTCCCTCAATTTCTTTCATGAGTGTTCTATAGTTTTCTGAGTACAGATCCTTTGACTCTTTGGTTAAGTTTATTCCTAGGTATCTTATGGCTTTGGGTGCAATTGTAAATGGTGTCACCTCTTTAATTTCTCTTCTGTCTCATTGTTAGTGTATAGAAATGGAACTGATATCTATGCATTGATTTTATATCCTGCCACTTTGCCGAATTGCTATATGAGTTCTAGCAATTTTGAGGTGGAACCTTTTGGGTTTTCCACACAGAGTATCATGTCATCTGCAAAGAGTGCTGATTCGGATGTCTTTTATTTCTTTTTGTTGTCTGATTGCTGAGGCTAGGACTTCTAGTATTATGTTGAACAGCAGTGGTGATAATGGACATCCCTGCCGTGTTCCTGACCTTAGGGGAAAAGCTCTCAGTTTTTCCCCATTGAGAATGATATTCGCTGTGGGCTTTTTTATATGGCTTTTATGATGCTGAGGTATGTTCCTTCTATTCCTACACTGTGAAGACTTTTAATCACGAAAGGATGCTGTGTTTTGTCAAATGTGTTTTCTGCATCTATTGGGAGGATCATATGGTTCTTGCCCTTATATTTTATTTTTATTTTTCTTTAAAGATTTATTTATTTGAGACAGAGCAAGAGACCGAGCACAAGTAGGGGAGGGGCAGAAGGGGAAGGAGAAGCAGACTCCCCACTGAGTAGGGAACCTGACTCGGGGCTTAATCCCAGAACCCCAGCATCATGACCTGAGCTGAAAGCAGATGCTTCAACTGAGCCACCCAGGCACCCTGCCCTTTCTTTTATTAATGTAGTGTATCACATTGATTTGCTGATGTTGAACCACCCTTGCAGCCCAGGAGTAAATATCACTTGGTCATGGTGAATAATCTTTTTAATGTACTGTTGGATCCTGTTGGCTAGTATTTTTTTTTAAAGGTTTTATTTATTTACCTGAGAGAGTGTGCACGCATGCACATGAGTGCACAAGTGGGGAGTGGAGGAGGAGCGGGAGAAGCAGACTCCCCACTGAGCAGGGAGCCCAACATGGGACTCAATCCCAGGACCCTGAGATCATGACCCGAGCTGAAGGCAGCCATTTAATGGACTGAGCCACTCAGGCATCCCTCTATTGGCAAGTATCTTGGTGACAGTTTTTGCATCCATGTTCATCAGGGATATTGGTCTGTAATTCTTCCTCTTGATGGGGTCTTTGTCTGGTTTTGGGACCAACTCATGGAAAGAGTTTGGAAGTTTTCCTTCCATTTCTGTTTTTTGAAGCAGCTTCAGAAAAATAGGTATTAATTCTTCATTAAATGTTTGGTAGAATTCTCCTGGGAAGGCATCTGTCCCTGGACTCTTGTTTGTTGGGAGATTTTTGAATACCGCTTCAAATTCCTTGTTAGTTATGGGTCTGTTCAGGCTTTCTGTTTCTTCCTTTTTCAGTTTTGGTAGTTTATGCATCTCTAGGAATGCATCCACTTTTTCCAGATTGTCTAATTTGTTGGCATATAGTTGCTTATAACATGTTCTTATATTTCTTTGGTGTTGGTTGTGATCTCTCCTCTTTCATTCATGATTTTATTTATTTGGGTCATTTCTATTTTCTTTTTGATAAGTCTGGCCAGAGGTTTATCAATCTTACTCTTTCAAAGAACCAGCTTAGTTTCATTCATCTGTTCTACTGGTTTTTTGGTTTCTATTTCATTGATTTCTACTCTAATCTTGTTTTTTTTTAAGATTTTATTTATTTATTTGACACAGAGAGAGAGATTACAAGTAGGCACAGAGGCAAGCAAAGAGAGGAGGAACCAGGCTCCCTGCGGAGCAGGGAGCCCAATGCGGGCCTCGATCCCAGGACCCTGAGATCATGACCTGAGCCAAAGGCAGAGGCTTTAACCCACTGAGCCACCCAGGCACCCTCTACTCTAATCTTTATTAAGTCTCTTCTCCTGCCAGGTTTAGGTTTTATTTGCTTTTCTTTCTCCAGCCTCTTTAGGTGTAAGATTAGGTTGTGTATCTGAGACCTTTCTTACTTCTGGAGAAAGGCTTGTAATGGTATATACTTCCCTCTTAGGACCACCTTTGCTGCATCCCAAAAGTTTTGAACAGTTGTATTTTCATTTGTTTCCATGAATTTTTTTAATTCTTCAATTTCCTGGTTGATCCATTCATTCTTTAGTAGGATGCTCTTTAGCCCCATGTATTTGAGTTCTTTCCAGATTTCCTCTTGTGACTGAGTTCCACTGTCAAATCATTGTTGTCTGAAAATATGCAGGGAATGATCCCAGTCTTCTGGTACCAGTTGAGACCTGATTTGTGACCCAGTATGTGATCTGTTCTGGAGAATGTTCCATGTGCTCCTTAATACCCACCACCAGGCTCACCCATCTCCCCATCCCCCTCCTCTCCATAACCCTCAGTTTGTTTCTCAGAATCCACAGTCTCTCATCTTTTGTCTCCCCCTCTGATTTACCCCAATTCACTTTTTCTCTCCTTCTCCTAATGTCCTTCATTTTATTCCTTATGTAGGATCCCTTTTAATACTTCTTGTAGGGCTGATTTGGTGATTACAAATTCTTTTAGTTTCTGTTTGTCTTGGAAGCTTTTTTCACTTCTATTTTGAATGATATCCTAGCTGAATAAAATATTCTTGGCTGCATATTTTTCTCTTTTAGCGTGCTGAGTATATCATGTCAGTCCTTTCTGGCCTCCCAGGTCTCTGTGGAGAGGACTGCTGCCAATCTCATGTTTCTACCCTTGTATGTTATGGACCTCTTGTCCCAGGCTACTTTCAGGATTTTCTCTTTGTCTCTAAGATTTGCAAGTTTCATTATTAAATATTGGGTTGTTGCCCTGTTTTTATAGATTTTGAGGAGTTCTCTGTGCCTCCTGGATTTGGATGCATGTTTCCTTTCCCAGATTAGGAAAGTTTTCTGCTATAATTTGCTCCAGTATACCTACTGCCCCTCTCTCTCTTTCCTCTTTTTCTGGGATCACAATTATTCTAATAATGTTTTGCTTTACGATATCACTTATCTCTTGAATTCTCCCCTCATGATCCAGTAGTTGTTTATCTCTCTTTTTCTCAGCTTCTTTATTTCCTGTCACTAATTCTCTCCTCTGCCTCATTTATCCTAGCAGTTAGGGCCTCCATTTTTAATTGCATCTCACTAATAGCCTTTTTTATTTTGACTTGATTAGAATTTAGTTCTTTTATTTCTCCAGAAAGAGATTTTTTAGTGTCTTCTGTGCTTTTTTTCAAGCCCAGCTAGTATCTTTATAATCATTATTCTGAACTCTAGTCCTTTTTTTTTAAGATTTTATTTATTTATTTGACACAGAGAGAGAGATTACAAGTAGGCAGAGAGGCAGGCAGAGAGAGAGGAGGAGCAGGCTCCTCTCTGAGCAGACAGCCCAACACGGGGCTCGATCCCAGGACCCTGAGATCACGACCCGAGCTGAAGGCAGAAGCTTTAACCCACTGAGCCACCCAGGTGCCCCTGAACTCTAGTTCTGACACCTTACTTCTATCCATACTGATCAGGTCCCTGGCAGTTAGTACTGCCTCTTGTTCTCATTTTGAGGTGCGTTTTTCCATTGTGTCATTCTTGCAGAAAATGGCCGCTTTTCTATTTGTAAAATTGCAGCAATTCTTTTCCTACATCTCTGGTTGAGTTCACAGGGGTTCAGAATGATTTGGTAAGTATCTAGCTGAATTACTGGGACCAGACAAAACTAAGGTCTCCTACTCCTCTGCCATCTTGTAAAGTATTCTCTAAAATGTGTTTCTTTTAGATAGCATGTTGCTCTTTCTCTTTTGTGGGTACCAAGAATCATTACCTTTTCATTGGAGTGATAACTATTTATACTTAATGCTGTTATCAATATGGTTGGTTTAAAATCTACCATCTCTGTTTTTTTTCTGTGTCCCTTCAGATCTTTGTTGTTGTTGTTGTTTTCTCCCTCTTTTATTCTGGAATAGCTAAGTATCTTTTAACATTACATTTTATTTTTATTGTTGGCTTATTTTTCATCTATCACCTTTTTTTTTTTTTTTGCAAATTTAACTTACTGTATGTTTACTTTCAAGTAACAGGCTTTGCTTAGTTTACAGTGTTTCAGTCAGTCTTCCTTTACTCAGTCTCATGGAACTTCACTTTGTATGTGCATAGCACAATATGTAGCCAAAGATTCAAGCAGACTCCTCAGCTGAGTTATGGAGGTCTTCTGGAGCAGCTCCCTCTTCCGAAGGTACTCTGCTCCTCAAATTCCAACTTTTGTCTTCGCAGCTCAGCAAGATAACTTTCATCTGCTCAGGATCCTTCTTGCTCTACATTCCAAAGAGCATCTCCTTCCCCTCAAAAAAGCCAGTGTGCTCACAGGGCTCATCACATTTATTTTCCTTTTCTCGGGAATTATAGTTCTATACTGCCTGTTGTCCAATATTTAAAAACTGTTTTGTATATTTTGTCCAGTTGTATAGGTGTTTACAGGTAGGAAGGTAACCCTTCCCCCTTCCCAGTTTTGCCATCATGGCTTGGAGCTCCTGTGGTGGTTTTAATAATAAATATCTGAGTTTCATTCTAGACTAGATTTTCTGGAAGTGGTGCCTGGGTTTCTGTATTCTTTTTGAAAAAGCTCCATAGTCAAGTTTGAGAATCATGGCTCTAGAGTTTTTGGAGCCAAGCAGAGATCATTTGAGTCTGTTTACAAATGGGGGCCTAATATATCTTAAGTACAGAGATGCTGACATTTGGGACTTCAATCAAACAGAAGGCAAGAGAGATCAGTTGAGAAGGAAGGAGGCTATGTATAAAAAACTTTGTTGTAAGGAAGGTGTAAGAGAGGAGTTTCCCATTTGGGAGTTTTGAAGCTAAAGTGTATCCTCTCTTCTTTCTCTCAGATAGCAGTAGAAAATAGTGGCCAGACTCATCCATTTTTTCCTTTCCTATCCACTACTGTGGCAGACTTTTCTGTGACCTGTATCATTTAGACAGGTTAGTAGAAGTGGGGAAGATGGAGTTGTGTGGAATAATCCATTTCCAGAGTCTCAAGACTAAGGTTTTCTCTTCAGTCATACCATCCCCAAACTAATGGAGGTTGAGAGAAAATAGGGTGACCTGATTCTGCCTCTTACCCAGCTCTCCCTCTTTCCTTCCGCATCTCCAATCTTTTCACCTCTCAAATTCTTTGTTAGAAAAGCAAGTCAAGGTAGTATTTTTTTATTTACACTGTGTGTAGCCTTTCGTGGACATTGGAAGAAACTAAAATTGATGCCCTTTTAGAGGTGACTTAGCTAAACCAAATAAACAGGGAACGATGAATGTGTCCCCTGGAAGATCTCAACTTAGAACGTTCAGAAGCAACCACAGTAATAAAATTTATTTGTCGTCCTATTTTGGCTTAAAAATTAATGCAAATTTTACATTTTATTATTTCATGTACCAGTATTTGTTTTAACTTAAAAATGTTTTAACTTATAGAATTGACATTCCAGAAGAATGTACCATCTTTATCCCATGCCTTCATACACATCTAGATATGCCCTTAGGTTTGTAACTTCTCTGCTTGGTGAAGCACAACAATTGAAGCTGTTCTGTTTTGTTTTTAATGTTTTATTTCCAAGTCTTAAGTTACACTGTAGGTGATATAGGACTTTGAAGTACAGCCACCAGATATTTGATATATGTTTAGGTGAATGGTTTTTTTGAAGGGAGAGTATTTTTCAAATTCTAGTCAACATGTCATAGTCAACCATTTTTTCATTTCTAGAATATGGCCCGGGTTAGTTGCTACAGTGAAATAGAATCCCGCGGTGCTTTTTCTCTTCTGCTATTGTGGATTCCTAGCTGCGCAGAGGTAAAACACTGTCACGAAGGATAGTTGCAATCCTCTGAATAAGGACTTGGTTATTTAGGATTTGCCAGTTATGTTGTTTTGTTTTGTTAGACCAGAAATATTTTTTATTCCTTGCATTTCTGTAGAGCAAGTTTTTGTGAATACAGATGTACTGGTGGCCTAGTCATCAAGTGTAATATAAAGCACTGGTTTCACTTACACTGAGTTTCTACTAAAAACATTGATTTTTCTTTGCCATTCTGCAGTACCTTCTCCAGGCAAATTCCGCTCCCCTGCAGCACCATCTCCTTTGGCTCTCCGGCAACCAGTAAAAGCATTTAGTAACCATGGCTCTGGTTCTCCTGGTAGCCAAGAAACAACACAGCTCACACAGACCACCTCCTCACCTGGGCCTCCCATGGTTCAGAACACAGTCCCAGCAAATCCTCCCAACAACATCAACAGCACTACTCTAACCAGAGCTGCAGGGACAACCGCAATGAGAAGTGGCTTACCCAGACCCAGTGCCCCTTCTGCTGGGGGTATACCAGTGCCTCGCAGCAAACTTGCACAGCCTGTTCGCAGGTAAGTGACAGATGTTCTATTTCAACAATCTTGAGCATAGGAAAGTGTGTAGTTTAGAATTATGCTTATCACTGAATGTGGTAGCAAACCTAGGGAGTCCTAATGGGTTCCCATGAGACTTTTAGTAGAATTGGAATAAAACGTTACTTTGTTGTTTTAAAGAAATTGTCACTTAAGATAATAGGGTATCATTCCACTTTGGTCAGCTAAAATTCACCCGGATGCCTAACACGATTAGGCATCTGCGAGAACTCGTAGAAAACCACCCAATTTGGTTGTGATTATTTGTTTGTTTTGAGTATGTTATTCAGTAAAAATAAAAAAGCTTATTAGAACCTAGTGTGAGATTTAAGATAAAACTTCTAACTGCCAAATCTGAGTATAATCTAGGAGGGTGGTTTTCAAACTTTGATACAATTCAGAATCTTCTGTAGAATTTATATAAATGTAGAGGCCTAAGTTTTACGCCCAGAGAGTAGATCTAGTATGAAGGCCAAAATCTATGGGTAATTTTTTGTGTGTGTGTCTGTTGAATCTTCAGGTGATTCTGAGACCAGCCAGGCTGGGAACTATGAGTCTGTGTAATCCTAGTATCTGCCTTTCAGGAATGTGATTACCACCATCAGTAAACTTAGGGGTCCAAGCATAATTAAACTTTAAATATTTATTTGTATGGGAAAAAAAGGCTTTCATCTTGTAAGAATTTAAACTGAATTACCCATATCTTTCATTCTAAGGTAAATGTATTACATTTCTGAATTCAGTAGTAGAGTACAATAGCTTTTTGCTGTGCACTGTGCTATAAATAACTTGTACCTTACTGAATTTTTACAGTAACATTAAACATTACAATAACATAAATATTAAACTGTTATCTGTTTTTAGAGAAGAATATTGAAATTTAATGAGGTTAAATAATTTGCCTAAGATTACACAACTAAAGGCTTCCAGTTCTAAGTATGTCTGACTTAAAAGTCCATTTAAGCACTTAAGCCATTTTACCTCTCTAGTGATGGTGACACTAAGTCTCTATTGTCACAGTCAGCACTCTGCCCCCCTCAAATTAAGTAAGTAATTAAAATGTTGGTGATCCATGCTGTTGGAAGAGATGAGACAGTCTTTTCCTTTCTTTCACTATAGTACTGTGTTAACGAAAAAATGTTAGTGAAGTCACCTGATGCCCAGTTAGTGAAGTCAGCTGGAAAGTTGGAAATGCCAAGTGTGGGACAGTTGTACTGAAAGGCTGTTTGGAGCTTTGATCTCAGTAGTCCCCTGCAACAGCCTGCATTGGATCGGGATGCCACCTGCAAAGTAATTAATATATGTGGGAGACAGTATGGTAATGTTTCATAAAGCCTTACAAATCACTTTATAAAATTGCTTTATTTCAGATCCTTGCCAGCTCCTAAAACCTATGGTAGCATGAAAGATGACAGTTGGAAAGATGGCTGTTATTGACCAGCAAAGATGAGAATGCAGAGGTCCACAGCTTCATGGATACCCCTTCACCAGGCTAAAAGACAACTTTTATATGCAGACTATTCAGATAAGACTCTTGGGGTTTATAAATCCCAGCCCTCTCTGTCTTAATTAGCACAAACTGACAGAGATGATCAAGCAGCACTTTAATGACATTTAACATCAGATGTGTTTGGTAATCATACAATCACTCTCCATGGAATCACATTTAGTTTTGTTTAATAGAAACTAAGTTGATTTTTTAGTATTTGACAGAGGCCAATATCTGGGCAAAAAACTAACGGATGCCAAAGAGACATGCCCACGTGTAAATGAGAGAATACCTTTGTGCACAAAAAAATGGTGAATTCAAGCTATCCAAAACTTCACATTCAACCTAATTTACTGTATAAATAGCATCAATAAATATTTGTGTTAATGAAAACTAATACTCTGACTAATTATCTAAAATGTTTCACTAGTGTTTCACTAGTACTCCAAGAAACTAAATTGAGATGGAAGGGAAGATGAGGGTGGGAAGAAATCTAGGCTAGAGATTTCAAACATGATACCTAAATTTGTGAGAATTCTATAAATTATTTTTGCAGATTCATCAGAAAAATTGTCATTTTGTTCAGTCTTAAGTTTTGGATGTAGCTCACGTATCGCCACCATCAGATAACGTTGCACTGTGCATCCACCATGTTGCATTGACACATCGGACTTCTGCGTGTTTGTTTTGATTGCCAAAAGGGCTTAATATCAGTTGTACAATCTTTCTAAACTTTATAGCTCCTGGCTCAGGAAAGATAGCCTTTGCTATTGAAGCCAGCTTCTTCACATGCTGTTATATCTGTTACAGAACTAAGATCGTGTTTTTATTAGCAGGTTTCCATGATAGGAAAGAGCAAGTAGTATGTGTCTTTATTCTTGATTTAACTAACACCGTCTCAGTGCTTACAACCTGGAACAAAACCACACCATGAGAGAGAGGGGGGAAAAATCTATGCACTTAACTTACAAAATCTCTGGTAATGACAGTTGTATTGTTACTATTAAATTGACACAACGGTCTATTAATGTGGTAGGAAGATATAGCCTGCTGAATCCTACTTAAGTTGATCCACTTTAAACTAGGTAACTGTATAAAACCTCCTTTGAAAATACTGTCCCTTTTGACTTGGATTCTGCCTTATGTTAATTTTTACATTTTTGGTAACAAATGAAACCCACTACATTTGACTCTAACCTGTTAAATACTTGCTCTCTAGTGGCCCTTATGTGTGTCCTGGAAATCACTTATTTTGGTTTTATTAGATAATTACCAGACTAAAACTTTCTTCAGCGGGCTTCTCATTTTTCATGGTGAGGTCTGTTTTAAAATACTTACTTTGAATGGCTCTGAAATATTGGCAATCAGGTTACCTAAAGGATTTTACAGATTTGAACATAAGTTCATTTCTTGTTAGTCAAAGACATTCTGTAAGTTGGCAAAAGAAATTGAGAGACAAATGAGAGACTTGATATTCAGGATAGCATTGAGGTTGATAGGTTGAGAGAATGATAAAATTTTTAAAACCAAGACCCCCATTCTGCCATGACACCATGGTATTTTTTTATTAGCTTGACCAATAGGGAGTCATTTGGTTAGCACATGCAGCTGGAGATTTAAACTGCCAGTGCTAATGTATTTTGGTGTATAATGCAAGGAAGAAATTTTTTCCTTAAATTTGAGGGTGATGGGTGCGGGTCAGGGAAGGGCGGCGCCAGAATTCCACATGATGATGAACTAAAAAATGTTGTTTTTCAGAGGAAGATAAGGAAAGCATCTGCTTTGGGTGGGGGGGTATCTCATGTAAAAATCTAAGTAAAAGAAAGAACTAGCCACTGTCTCTTTTTAAAACCATATATACACAAAATCGGTCTCAGTTTCAGTGCAACATTGCAAAAGAAAAATATGCTGCAATCTAATAATTACAAGGAATTTTAACTCTATTTGAAACACCCATTACATTAAGTTAGATTATCTGTTTCAAAAGGAGTATTCAGGTTATTTAACTTTGTTTTTAAATGGCTGCATCAGAAAAAAAAGTCTATTTTTTTTTATTAAAATACTTTATCAGTTGTTAAAAATGTATTTGGATCTGAGTTGGGTAAAGCATTATTTTACCTGCTGTTGTACTACCACAGACTATTGGCTTTTAGGTTCCTAAAAAGAAAAATTGCCTTTTTACTGGAAGGCCTTTGTGTATTGCCAATTTTTCTGTTTGGGAATATCTAAGGATTCACTGTGGTTAGTCTTACAGAAGAAATGTGGATTTGATAAACTAGTGCCTATGATTTTAACTTATGTTTGATATATAGTAGTAAGGGTTTATGAATGTTGATTATTTTTCTGTGCCAACAGCCCAGAATTGTCACTTATATGTAAGCAGAAAGCTATGAGCTCTGCTTCCAAAGTTATTTAATTTTCTCAGTGTTTGAATGTTATTTTTTTGTAAGTGTGTTAATAAAAGTGTAAAAAATTGGAAAAAAATATAAATATTCTTAACTCAAGCATTTGCTGGATCATTTTTCTACAGAACTTGTTTGTATAATATGAAACGCTCTCTGAAGAGTTGATTTTTTTCAGTTTTCATGGCCTGGAAATCACATTTTGTAGACCTGGGGATCATTCATAATTGTCAGATACTTTTTATAATTATCTCAGTACATCACTTTTATAAAAGGGTTTTTTTGAAAGGAAATTAGAAACGTGTCCCCAGACATTTGTATAACTCTAGAATGATCTAGACTATGTATGTTTAAATTTTTATTGAATGTACAGACATCCATTTTTGACATTACGCATGGTCCTTTTAGATCACATGAAGTTTGATTTGCAAACATTTCTATAGCTGAACTTGTATGTGTGGTTGCCTCCTTAATAAAACAGCCTGACCATAATGTTTATTATTAAATTTATATTTGTTTTTTCAAGTGTTTTATGAATTTCTGGATATGGTAAGATTCCCCACCCCAAGTTGCCTACAATTGGTTTTAATAAATTTCTCAGTTGATTTTTTTTTTTATTAAACACACAGACCCAAGTCATATTACCCTTTTAAACTTGATCTTCATGAGTTGGAATATATCATGTTATTTTCTCCTTGTCCTAGTTATTTCATATTTGAATTATTTGGAGTATATTTATAGTTTATTCAAAACTGGTATGTTCTTGGAAGTTTGTCACCTGCTATGAATTGATACCTACTTTTAAAAAGCCAGCATATGTAAAACAAGCAAAAAGCCATAATTTTTCTCTTATGGATAAATGGGGAAAATCCAGAATTATACACTGTGTAATCAGTTCCCCACATTCCTTTTGGAAGTTTTTACTGTTTTTTATGTTATAATTAGTCTCTTTAATACAGCATAGAGAAATACCATGTTTGAATTTTCCCTCAAGCCAACCCCAAAACTTCTAAGAACTATTTAAAATTTAAAATGTCAGTGTACTTGTAAGTCAATGAACGAGAAGTTTTCTTAAATTTCTTACATACCCAGTACAATGGAAAACCAATGTGGAGGTTCTTGTGAGATATTTTCTATATCAGAGTTTAGCTTTGAGTTACAAAAGCAGAATAAATAATAGAGAAACCAACTTCGAGACAGGTAGTAAACAGGCTGTTCACATGAGCATGAAAACAAAGTTAGCAACCCCTAATATATTTTAATGATCCTAAATATAAGTCTGAGTGGACTAAGTGGTCCTCTGGTTACTTGTCTGAAAGTGGAATAGATTTCACTCATGGACCTTATTACTTAATACAACTCAGTTTAAAACTATGTTAACTGCATGCCAATTTCAGACCAATTCTTTAAACTGGCTAAATTTAATGTTTTCTCTTTTAAAAAAGACCAAAAAAAAAAAAACTTTGATTTTGAAACTAGTAAAGACTCGTTGCTTCAAAAACTGAAAATATTAATATAAATGATCCCACATTTCACTTTGGGATCCTGTAGTCCCACCATCCAGAAACAAATATTTAAGTGCTGACCTAACATAGTGCTAAATGGAAGGGTGGAAAGTCTTCTGTTCAGGATGAGAAAATATTTTACATGAGTTTGCTTTTGAATGGAAGTGTACATTAATTGATGTTGAGAGCTTGACCCACATTTCTCTACTGAGTGCAGATATTCCTAGATGTTATTTTAAAAAATCTGTCATATGTATTGTTTGTGTCTTTATAACACTAGTTGGTTTTCTTAGGAAAAGTTATGTTTACTATATAAAACTAGAGAAAGACAGTTAAATTATAAAAGAAGACAAAGCACTTAATTCCATAGGTAATCAACCACTTACATTTGAGGATGTTGTCATTGTTTTTTCTTCTTGCAAAATTGGGATCATATTCATGGTTGACACCATAACTTTTTCTTAACTCCGAGGTCACTGCCATCATTTAGTTGGATTCTTCTGGGGGAGGAGTTTCAGAAAGAATATACAAATACCAATTCCAAATTTTCACCAAACCAGTATTATCATAGTTCTTCATACAGTATCTGTTACTGAACTTGCCACCACCCACCACCCCCCCAAGCAGTCTACCAGACTGAATTGACCGTATTGGTTGAATACAATTCCTGTTTTAAAACAAAATACTTTTTAAGAAATAATAGGCACAACCAAATAAAGAATTGAGATAGTCTAGATTAGAGTTCTCAACCTTCAGGATCAGCTGATTGGCTGTTAAAACACAGATTTCTGCACCCCACCCCAAGCATGCCTATTCAAAAATAGAACTCTGACCCTGAGAACAAAACTTCTAGAAATAGGATTCCTCAACACAGTCAAGTGCTCATTTCTGGACTGGTTGACTGTGGTCAGGTGATCAGGGTTAATTAAAAGCCATGCAGCCCCTGTGAAAACATGGATGGAATGAGGGAAGACCATTTTCCCTGAACATGGTGCTTGCACCACAAATGTGAGTGCATATCCTATGAAACGATCGTTTCATGTCAGTGGTCATATTTTCCTAGAGCTAACATCTGTAGTGAGAGAAGGCTCTAACAGTATTTTAGCCCTTGGCTCAGTTGTCCTTGAGGCCCAGGATCATTCCTGTACTTGAATTCCATGAAGTACCTCAGTCATTATAAATTCCCCTTGGTACATAGGTCAATTTAAGCTAAGAATTCTGTCCGTTCCTCAGAGAAGGAGGAGTTAATTTTTCAAATGATTTTTGAAGTTGATATGCAAAATATGTACAGAAAAGTACAAAATGAATGTTCAGCTCAGGGAGTTACTAAGTGATTACGTGTGTAACCACGTGGGCAAGAAATAGATTGTTGGCACCCCAAAAGCTCTCCTGATACCACCTTCCAATCACTACTTTCTTCTCTTCAGGGTAACAGCTATCCTGACTTCTAACATTATAATTTAGTTTTACCTATTTTTGAGCTTTATATAAATGGAACCATACACTGTAATTTTCTTCTGCCTGTCTTATTTTGATTAAAGGCAAAAAATGGGGTTTCTCTCAGACTCAGGCACTAAATAACAACAATAATGTGAGATTCCCCATATTGCTGATGTCGCTGTAGTTCATTCTCGTTGCCACATTATATGCCATTGTATAAATATATCAGTTTGTCCATTCTAATGTTGAAGGACAGTGGGGTGGTTTCTAGTTTGGGCCTCTTAAAAATAATGCAGCTTTGGACTTCAGGCTTAGTCAAGATGGAGTAAGCCCTCAAAAGTCTTCCACTTAACACTAAAAATGCAGAAGGCAACTACCTGAGGACACTGAAAAATATGCAAAAGCAGATGGAATGGGAGTAGAGTCAAACCTGGAGAAGAGATCCATACAAGGGTGAGTTTTCATCCCCCCTCTTTCTCTCTTGGCCCCAAGCCAGGAGAGGGCATCTAGTAGAACTATTCTAGTGGTTCCTCTGATAGGTTAAACCAGAGGAAATTCTGAGGAAAACCTAAGGAAAGAAAAATTCCAAAAGACCAGGAAAAAAATGAACTCCTGGAAGCTAGAGCATGTTGAGGGTTTTTCTTTCCTCTCTTTACTCTCATGGCATGTCACTGGTAACCCCCCCCCCCCAGGTAAGCCCCGGTGACAAGCAGTGCCAAGAGTTAAAATTGATGGAAACTTTCTGGACAGAAGAAATGGGAAGAGAACACTTGCAGTCTGAAGACTGTGAGATAATGCTCATTTTTTTCTCTATTTACTCTCCTTGTCCTGAAGATGGGTGTGCTATGGGAGCTGCACAGTAATGGTGGCAGAGCTAACATTCCAAGAGGACCGCCATATATCTGGCCAAAAGACGGGGCAAAGGGGCCCTATGTGGCAAAGGGGGATACCAAAGAGAAGAGAGCTAGAGAAGGGACTCCTCTTATTTTGTTGTAAGCAGCACAACCTCTAAACTTAACCCTGAGCTGTACATACTCAGACCCAAAGCAGCACAGCAAGGTCTTTGAGAACTGAACTACAGTTTAGAGCACTGAATATGACACAGACCAACTACTGAGTAGGGCGTGTGTGAGATTGATCCAATATAACAAAGCCTTTGTAAACTGAACTGACATTAGAACCACAGCCTGCATGATCCTATCTGGGGTGACTGTTAAACAAAAATCAACATTGCCCAGAATATTTTAACAGGATCTAGAGTCTATAATATTAAAAATGTTCAACTTATAATCTAAAGTTATTCAACATATAAAGAACCAGGAAATTGTGATCAATTCTCTAGGAGAACAAATGTCAATACCAAGATCATTCAGATGTTAGAACCATTCAGATGTTAGATTTTAAGGCAGCTGTTATGAGAAAGGAAAACATGAGATGAATGGAACTGTAGAAATTCTCAAGAGGGAGGCACCTGGGTGGCTCAGTCATTTAGACATCTCAAACACATACCCAGTCAGAAGCTAATCAAACTGCTAAAAACTGGCAATTAAATATTGAAAGCATCAAGATAAAAACACGTTCTATATAGTGGAACAACAATTGATCAGATTTCTGATCAGAAACTTTGGAAGCAAGAAGATAGTGAACAGTATTTTTAAAGTGCTGGAAAAAAAAAGTTGCCAGCTCAGTTTTCTATCTACTGAAAATTGTCTTCCAAGAATCAAGACAAAAGACATTTCAGGTAAAGGAAAATAAGGATTTATAGCTGCAGACTTGTTTAAAGGAAGTGATGCTAGAATGAAATTTAGAACTGTAAGAAAGAAGGAAAAACAACATAAATGTTAAATATGTGGGTAAAGAGAAAAGAATTTTTCTAAGTTCTTTAAAATACTGTGACTGTTGGGGTGGTGCCTGGGTGGCTTAGTTGGTTGAGCATTAGACTCTTAGTTTTGGCTCAGGTCATGAGATTGAGCCCCAAGAAGTCTGCTTGGGATTCTCTCTTTCCCTCTCCCTCTGCCCCTCCCCCTCCTCACATTCTCTCTCTCTGAATAAATAAATAAACCTTTTAAAAAATAATAAAATTTTATGACTGTTGAAAGTAAAAACTGTAACGGTCAAGAGAAGTTTTTTTTTTTTTAAGATTTTTATTTATATATTTGACACAGAGAGAGAGATTACAAGTAGGCAGAGAGGCAGGCAGAGAGACAAGGAGAGGAGGAAGCAGGCTCCCTGCTGAGCAGAGAGCCCGATGCGGGCCTCGATCCCAGGACGCTGAGATCATGACCTGAGCCGAAAGCAGAGGCTTTAACCCACTGAGCCACCCAGGCGCCCAAGAGAAGTTTTCAGTGCATTTAGGAACAATGCATATGACTATAAGAAGAATAAAGGGATATATACACATATATACATAAACATATGTATATATACACACACATATATACACAGATGTATATTACACATATATATGATTGTATGTGTGTATATATGTATATTTCCATATATATATTTATATAGTNTACACATGTATATATACACATATATATGATTGTATGTGTGTATATATGTATATTTCCATATATATATTTATATAGTTGTGAGCCTTCTATATTTTACTTGCAGTGGTAAAATATTAACTCTAAAGAGACCAAAGGGTTGGGTATATATATTGTAACTCCTAGTGTGTGTATATTGAAACTGCAATTAAAAGAATAGATTAACTTATAAATCTGTTGAAATACTACAGAAAAAGTCAGGAAAGGTAGAATAGAAGAACAAAACAGAGGACAAACAGCAAATATTAAAATGGTAGACTAGGGGTGCCTGGGTGGTTCAATTGGTTGAGCATCTGCCTTCGGCTCAGGTCATGATCTCAGGGTCCTGGGATTGAGCCCCACATCCGGCTCCCTGCTCAGCAAGGAGGCTGCTTCTCCCTCTCCCTCTGCCTGCTGCTCCCCTTGCTTGTGCTCACTCTCTGTCTCTCTCTCTCAAATAAATAAAATCTTTTTTAAAAAAAAAAGGGTAGACTAAATCCAACATACCAATAATTTCATGAAATGTAAAAAATGGCCTAAACACATCAAATTAAAAGAGGTTACATTAAAAAATGATATCCAACTATATGCTGTTATAACTATAGCTATATATAAATATGAAGACATAGGTTAAAATTAAAAGGATAAAAAAAAAGACAATTTAAGCATCAATCAAAAGAAAACTAGTGATTGGGGCACCTGGATGGCTGAGTTGGTTAAGCATCGGACTCAGTTCTTTGGCTCAGGTCATGATGTCAAGTTCATGAGATGGAGCCCTATGTCGATTTCCACACTCAGCACAGAGTCTGCTTTTCCCTCTTCTTCTCCTCCCCCACTGTCTCCCTGTCTCTCTTAAATAATCTTAAAAANGCCTGTCTCTCTCTTAAATAATCTTAAAAAAAAACTAATGACAATATTATCAAAGACTTATGAACAAGGAATATTACTAGGAATAAAAAGGGAAATTACATAATGATAAAAGGTTAATTCACCAAGAAGATGTAAGAGTCCTAAAAAAAATGTATGCTCCTAATAACGGATCTTTGAATTCATGAGGCAAAACTGGTAGAGCTGAANCAGTCCTAAAAAATGTATGCTCCTAATAACGGATCTTTGAATTCATGAGGCAAAACTGGTAGAGCTGAAAGGAGAAAGACAAATCCACAACTGTAATTGATAGAACAAGGAGACAAAATACGATATGGAAGACTTGAACAGCACTATAAACCAACTTGACTAAATTGACATTTAAAGAAAACTCAATCCAATAACAGTATAAAACACATTCTTTTAAAGTACACATGGAATATATGCCAAAACATTATATGCTGGGTCATAAAACAAAAAAAAAAATTAACAAATTTTATTTGCTGAATGAAAGTTAAAGCAGAAATCAATTACAGCAAGATAGATATNCAAAAAAAAAATTTAACAAATTTTATTTGCTGAATGAAAGTTAAAGCAGAAATCAATTACAGCAAGATAGATATCTGGAAAACAAAATTTGGAAATTTTAAAATCTTTATTAGAAATTAGAAAATATTTTTAGTTGAATGAAAATGAAGGTAAAAACATTGAAATCTGGGGGGAACCGCTAAAGTAACTAGAAGGAGATTTATAATATTAAGTGCTTATATTAGAAAAATTGTGGTTGGCAGAACAAAACCCCTCCAAAGGTGTCCACATCCTTAATCCCTGGAACCTGTGAATATGTTTAGTTACATGGCAAAAAGAGATTTAAAGTTGCAGAGGGAATTCAGTTTGCTAATCTGCTGACCTTGCGATGGGTTCTCCAGGTGTAGCCAATGAAAACACAAGGGTCCTTACTCCTGGAGGAGGGAGGCAAAAGAAGGAGAAACAGAGAAGGCAGCATGAGAAGGACTCAGCTTAACATTGCTGGAGGAAAGTGGCCATGAACCATGGGGTATAGGCCATCTCCAGAGCCGGGAAAAGCAATGGATTCTCCATGAAGGCTCCGGAAGAAATAAAGCCCTGCTAATGCCTTGGTTTTAACCTGGTGAGAAAATTTCAGACTTCTGGCCTACAGATGCATTCGTGTTGTTTTAAGACACTAACTTAGTGACAATTTGCTACAGCAGCAGTAGGAAACTGATAAAGTGTTCAATGATCTAAGCTTCTGACTTAAGAAACTAGAAAAAGGAAAGAAGCAGAAGGAAAGAATAAAGAGTAGAAATCATTGCAACTGAGAACAAAAACAACCGTGAAATCAGGTCAAAGTAAGGCTACTCTGAACTTTATGGTATATGTGCATCCATCTCTGCTGGGTATACATGGAAAAGTGGAGTTGCCGGGTAAAATGATGCGNCATTGCAACTGAGAACAAAAACAACCGTGAAATCAGTGAGGTCAAAGTAAGGCTACTCTGAACTTTCTGGTATATGTGCATCCATCTCTGCTGGGTATACATGGAAAAGTGGAGTTGCCGGGTAAAATGATGCGTATATTCTCAACAGCTGCAAGTGTTTTCTAAACCGTTTTCCAGAGTGGTTATACCAGTTTACATTCCTACTGCAGTGCATGAATATTCCCATTGCTCCCTATCCTTGCCAGTGTTTGGTATTGACAGTCCTTCCTATTTCAGTCATTCTGAGTATGTTGTGATATCTTTGTGGGTTTAATTTCCATTTCCTTGATAACTTGTGATGGTTGAGTACATTTTCATATCTTTTTTTTTAAGATTTTATTTATTTATTTGACAGAGAGATCACAAGTAGGCGGAGAGGCAGGCAGAGAGAGGGGGAAGCAGGCTCCCTGCTGATCAGGGAGCCTGATGCAGGGTTCGATCCCAGGACCTTAAGATCATGACCCGAGCCGAAGGCAGAGGCTTAACCCACTGAGCCATCCAGGCACCCGTACATTTTCATAACTTATTGACAAATGGATTTTCTCTTGTTGAAGTCTGTTCAAATAGCTTGCCTGATTTTCTAGTTGAATCGTCTCCTCCTCTTACAGATTTGTAGTTCTGTCTGTATCCTGGATAATATGTATATGTAGTTTTTAGTAGTTTTTTATGATTTTTATCTTTTTAATGAGTTTTTATCAGTTTCACCAGGAATTTTTCAATTTTATCCTTGTAGCTATTAGTTTGATGTGTTCCAGGGTCTAGTCCCCACTAAATAATAGCATAATAAATATCCTTATATTCACATCTACATTAGCAAATGTGCAGATATATCTGTAAGATAAATTCTTAGAAGTGGGATAATTGAATCTAATTGAATTTTAAATTTTGTTAAGTGTTAAAAATTGCTTTCTAAAGAATTTCACCAACAATGCTTTCATTCAATATTTGAGTACCTACAATGTGTCAAGTCCTGTTCTAGGCACTTAAAACAATGATAAATAAATCAAAGATCTTTGCTCCTGTGAAGCTTACTCTGCGTGTGTGTGTGTGTGTGTGTGTGTGTGTGTGTGTGTGTGTGTGTGAAACAGAGAGAGACGAGAGATGAAGATAGAGATGGGGGTGTGGGCAGGCAAGGGAGAGTCATAAAAAATGACTCCAAAGTTTGTTTTCAGCCTCTTGCCATCAGCCAAAAAAGATGAAACATTTTGCAAGCTCAGAAGTTTGGTTTTGCTCATGTATACTCTGAAACGTCCATGGATATCTAAGTAAAGATGCTAAATCAGCAGTTGCATATGTAAATCTAGAGTTCAGGAGATGGGTCTGAATTCCAGATATATAATAGATTAATTCTAAGCCATGAACCATTGAGTGAGTGTAGACAGAGAAGTAGGCCAGGGACTGGACCCTGGGACACAGAAATTTGACAGAAGCATTAAAAATGTAGCTATTTGGGCGCCTGGGTGGCTTAGTTGGTTAAACGACTGCGTCAGCTCAGGTCATGATCCCAGAGTCCTGGGATCGAGTCCCGCATCAGGCTCCCTGCTCAGTGAGGGGGTTGCTTCTCCCTTTCTTTCTGCTCCTCCCCCACTTGTGCTCACACTCTCTTTCTCAAATAAAAAAATAAAATCTTAAAAAAAAAGGAAAGAATGTGTATTCCACTGTTTTTGGATAAAATATTCTGAATATATCTGTTAGGTCTATCTGGTCCAGTTCAAAGCCATTATTTTCTTGTTGATTTTCTGGATGGTCTATCCATTGATACAAGTAAGATGTTACTACCATTATTGTATTATTGTCAATTTCTTCCTTAATGTCTGTTAGTAGTTGTTCTGTGGATTTAGGTGCTCCCGTGTCGGGTGTGTATTTGTAAATGTTATACCCTCCTGTTGGATTATTCCCTTTATCATTATGTAGTTGTGTGTCTGTGTGTCTGTGTCTTATACAGTCTTTGTTTTAAGTCTTGTCCAATATAAGTATTGCTACACCAGCTTTCTTTTCACTCCCATATTCATGGTAAATATTTTTCCATCCTTTCACTTTCAATCTGCATGTGTTTTTAGGTCTAATGTGACTCTCTTGTAGGCAGCATATAAATGGGTCTTGCTTTTATATCCATTCAGTCACCCTATATCTTTTGATTGGAGCAATTAGTCCATTTATATTCAAAGTAATTATTGAGGGGCACCTGGGTGGCTCAATCAGTTGAGTGTCTGCCTTTGGCTCAGGTCTGGTCCTGGGGTCCTGGTATTGAGCCCTGCACTGGGTTCCTTGCTCAGCTGGGAGTCTGCCTCTGCTTCTCCCTCTCCCTCCCCTCCACCACTTGTGTTCTCTCTCTCAAATAAATGAATAAAATCTTTTTTTTAAAGTAATTATTGATAGTTATGTACTTAATGGCATTTTGTTACTTGATTTCTAGTTGTTTTTGTATTTCTTTTCTGTTCCTTTCTTTTCTTGCTCTTGTAACTGTTTTCTTTTCTCTTGCTTTTAAAATTCTTTTCACTACTTTTTACCATTTTAATTATTATGTGTCTAGACGTGGACCTCCTAGGGTTGATAATGTTGGGAACTCTCTGCCTCCTGGATCCGGATGTCTGTCTCCTTCCCCAGATTAGGGAAGCTTTCAGCTATTATTCCTTCAAATAAATTTTCTACAGTCCTTTCTCTTTTTTTCTGGGATGACTTTGATATGAATATCATCACACTTAACGATGTTGCCAAGTTCTCTTAACCTAAGCCTTTTTGTTGTTGTGCTGTTCTGCTTGGTTGTTTTCCGTTACTCTGTCTTCCAGATTGCTGGCCCATTTTTCTGCCTTCTCTAAACTACTATTGACTCCCTCTGGTGTATTTTTAATTTTAGTTATCAAGCTCATCATCTCTGATTGTTTTTTTTTTTAATATTTTCTCTTTGTTGAAGGTCTCACTGAGATCCTTCACTCTTTTCTCAAGCACAGTAAGTATCTTTATGATCATAATTCGAAATTCTCTATCAGGAATTCTCCTTATCTTCATTTCATTTAGCTCTTTTCTGTGGTTTTGTCCTGGTCTTTCCTTTGGGACATATTACTCTGTCTCCTCATTCTACCTAACTCCTTGTGTGTGATTTTATGTATCAGGAATGTCATTTTCATTTCCTGATCTTGAAAGTAGTAGTCCTACGAAGAAGAGGTCCTGTGGTGCCCCATAGTGCATTGTTCCCCACTCACCAGAACCAAGCACTTCAGGATTATCTCCTAGGTAGGTTGCATATGCCCTTACTGTTGTGGCTGATCCTTATTTGCCTTCAGCCCAGTTGGCTTCAATGGCCTATTTTGCCTGTTGTGGGCAGGGTTCAGTCTCTATGCTATCAAGGGCCAGTTTGGGGCCACCATGGGCTTGTATTTGGTGGTGTCAGCAGTCGGACCAGATTCCTGCCTTCAGTCCAGTTGCTGAACTCCAGAGTGCTCTCCCTACATTGTCCCCCGAGAGGCTTTTGTTGAGGGGTGGAGCCAACAGTCAGACTAGATATCTACACCCGGTCCATCTGCTGGGGCTACAGAGGCACCGATCAGCAGGGCACTCTCCCTGCACTACCAGTTATAAGGTTCAGCTGCTGGACTGCAGTGTGTGTGGTTATCTTCCCCTCTCCCCAGGTAAAGAGTCACTTTGGAGTCCCCTGGTCCCTGCCAGGGCTGCTTACAAGCTGAAATGAGGCAGGAACCACTTTGAAAGGACTCCTGCTCAGTGGGACGGGCAGGATGGGGTGGATCCACATGAAAATGCAGGGGTGGGATGCATGGTGTTAGCAAGGTAGGCAGAGGGTGCTGGTTCCTGCAGGTGTCCAGCTATGGGCAGGGGGGGGGCAGGGGGAGGAGGAGGGATAGTGGGAGAGATTTGGTGTGTGCAAGCTCTTTTGTTCTTAGAGAAGTCTCCTAAAGATCCCTGCTCCTCCAGCATGCATTCTGAGATCAGTAAATAAATCTTTTTCATGTATATCTCAAGTGGTTTTCAAACTGATGCTTCTGTGCTATAGTTCGTGGGGTTGTTGTGCTGTCTCTTTAAGGGCTGGGACTCTGTTTCCTATTGCCTCTGGCTCTCCCAGAGGCAAACCTGCCAATTTTTGAAGTACCTGGAATTAAGCCCCACTGGTTATTTGAAAAACTCACATGGTTAAGTCCCACTGGTTTTCAAAGCCAAATGTTACAGAATCTATCTTCCCAGTGCAGTTTCCTCACGTCTGGGGTGGCTGGTGTGGGATTGGCTTCTCTCCCTTCATGCTTGTGGTCTCCCTGGCAGTTGGTTCTCAACCATATCTCTGCCCCTCCTACTGTTTTCATTGTGGCCTCCTCTCTACCATTAACTGTGGAAAGTCTGTTCTGCCAGTCTTCCTTTTGTTTTCTAGAAACAGAAGCTTGGTTGCCCTGATATGGCTGTTATCTGGGTGCAGCTATGGGCTGAGGCAAGCTTAGGATCCTCCCACTCTTCTCAGCCTTGCCCTCCAAGGATATATATTACAGTATTATTTGTGGCAAAGTGTGAACTTACATGACAATCAAGAGGAAACCTGTTAAATTATGATGCACTATTCGCTAAAATATGTAGCTATAGGGAAGATCAAGATACAGGAGTTTTGGGGCACCTGCGTGGCTCAGTTGGTTGGATGCCTGACTCTTGATCTCTGTTCAGTTCTTCATTTCAGGGTGGTGAGTTCAAGCCCCATGCCCAGCATGGAGCCTACTTAAAAAAAAAAAAAAGATACAATAGTTTTCTAAGTAATGATGTAGAATGACACTTGGTACACTGTTAAAAGTAAAAACAAGGTGCCAAACAATACGATGTATGGAATAAAAAGGTTTGTGTGTGGTATTTGCTTGATTAGCAATGATTAGAGGAATATAAAAGAAGCTGGTGACTCATTACCCGTGGGGAGGGGAACTGGGGACAAGGTTAACAATGATAAGAAGAGGGGCGCTGGGTGGCTCAGTGGGTTAAAGCCTCTGCCTTCAGCTCAGGTCATGATCTCAGGGTCCTGGGATCGAGGCCCACATCNNNGGGCTTTCTGCTCAGCAGGGAGCCTGCTTCCCCCCTCTCTCTGCCTGCCTCTCAGCCTACTTGTGATCCCTCTCTCTGCCAAATAAATAAATACAATCTTTAAAAAAAAAGATAAGAAGACTTCTTTTACCCGATAATTTTTTTGGTACTGTTTGAATTCTTTACAATGTACATATGTACACCCACTAGTTTTTCAAAAGTAAAAGAGAAATTTAATTCTCCTAACTACCCTCCCCCCAAACCTGTCTGACTTAGTTAAACAAGTAGAATCTGGTCTTCGGGACATGCTTTTCATCGCTTTGGTCTTCTCACTGATGTCATCTTAAGTTTATATGTTTGGGCCACAAAAAGCATTTTAAAATTTTACTTTAATGTTATACTTTGTTATGTTTTCTTTAAAGTGCTGATTCTGTCTCTGGTGTAAAATTATCAAGATCACTGCTCATTATGTCGTTTAACATCCCCTATATATGGGGCCATGTTAGAACTTCATTCTAGAATGCAGTACCTGGAAAAGTTCTCTCTCGAGGAACTGGGGTCCCTGTGTCAGGTCCAAGACCTACGTGCTTTATCATGTTTGTATTATTGTCCCTGCTGCCAGAAAGTTTAGATAGATCTGTATATGCTGCTCAATTGTAGTAACTGCATTATTTCTTTATAGCCTTCCTTGATATAAAAAATTCAGGGGCACCTAGGTGGCTCAGTTGGGCAACTGTCTGACCCTTGGTTTCAGCTCAGGTCATGATCTCAGGGTCATGAGATTGAGCCCCATGTCGGGCTCCGTGCTCAGTACTGAGTCTGCTTAGGATTCTCTCTCCCCCTCCCCCACTTCCTCCCCCTCCCCCCCTTAGGATTCTACCTCCTCCCTTCCCCTGAGAGTTGCTGCTCCCCCCACTCATGCGCACACTCTCTCTCTCTCAAATAAATAAAATCTTTTTTAAAAAGTAAATAAATAAAATTTAAGGTGGTTTACACAAATAGAAGAAGTTTTTAATTTGATAGGAAAACATTGTGAAGCTGAAGAGAATATAAGAAACCTCATGGCATATTTGCTTCCTCTTTTTTCCCCAGAGCCCAGATTATATTATTTTACGATATAAATATTCTCTTAAAACAAAGTAAAGTGAACATAAGTGACGAATCCATATTTACATTTTTAATCTCAATATTCAAATTTTCTACCTACTTTCATGCTTCAGCAAACAAGAAGAGCTTCTATAGATTTAACTTACTTTGCACAGCCCTAAGTTGTGGGCTGAGAAAAGAAATCAGTTCTGATAATACCATATTGTAATCAAGTTATAAATATTAGGGTTTTTCCAGTTTCATTAAGAAATAATTGACATAGGGGTGCTTGGGTGGCTCAGTGGGTTAAGCATCTGCCTTCGGCTCTGGTCTGATCTCAGGGTCCTGGGATCAAGCCCCACATCGGGCTCTCCGCTCTGCGGGGAGGCTTCTTCTCCCTCTGCCTGCCCCTCACCCTACTTGTGCATGCATGTTCTCTCTCTCTCTCTCTCTCTCTCTGGTGAATAAATAAATAAAATCTTTAAAAAAAAGAATTGATATACATCACTTTATAAGTTTAAGGTATACAGTGTGATGCTTTGATATGCATATATTGTGAAATAATTACCATAATAGGTTCAACTAACATCCATCTTCTCCTATAGATATATATAGAAGTTGCTATAGAAGAAGTTGTATATATACAAATATACACATATATATGCATATATATACACACACAAGTACATACATAAGGACTTCTCTCTTTTTTTCTTTTTGCTTTGAGCATAGTTGATGTGCAGTGTTACATTAGTTTCAGTTGTATAACATCACAACTCAACAAGTTAATACATGACGCTGTGCTCACCACAAGTGTAGCTGCCTTCTGTCCCCATACATCACTATTCCAGTGCCATTGGCTATACTGACTATATTCCTTACACTGTGCCTTTTATTCCTATGAGTTATCCATTTTCCATAACTGCAAGCCTGGATCTCCCTTTCCCCTTCCCCCATTTTGCCCAACTCCCCACCCCTTCCCTCTGGCAATCATCAGTTTTCTGTTCTCTTATACCACAACTCATCATCCATTCATCTATGGATGGACACTTAGGATGTTTCCACGCCTTGGCTGTTGTCAATAATGCTGCTATGATAACATGAGGATGCACATATCTTTTCGAGTTAGTGTTTTCCTTTTCTTCAGATAAATACCCAAAAGTGGAATTGCTGAATCCTATGCTAAGTTCTATTTTTAATTTTTTGAGGAACCTCCTCCATATTGTTTTCCATAGTGGCTATCCCAATTTACTTTCCCACTAACAGTGCACACGTTTTCTTTTCTCCATATCCTTGCCAACACTTGTTACTTTTTGTCATTTTGCCGATGGTCATTCTAACAGGTGTAAGGTGATGTCTTATTGTGATTTTCATTTCCATTTCCCTGATGATTAGTAATGTTGAGCACATTTCATGTACCTGATAGTCTTCTTATAAATTCTATGGTAAAATGTTTGTTCAGGTCCTCTGCCCACTTTTAAATTGGATTTCTTGTTTGCCTCTTTGTTTGTTTTGCTATTGAGTTATAGGAGTTCTTTATATATTTTGGATATTAATCCTGTATCATATGATTTGCAAATGTTTTCTCTCATTCTGTAGGCTTTCTTTTTTGTTTTTTTTGTTTGTTTGTTTGTTTGTTTTTTTGATGGTTTCCTCTCAGTGTAGAACTTTTTTTTTTTTTTAAAGATTTCATTTATTTATTTGACACAGAGAGAGAGATTACAAGTAGGTAGAGAGGCAGGCAGAGAGACAGGGAGAGGAGGAAGCAGGCTCCCTGCTGAGCAGAGAGCCTGATGCGGCCTTGATCCCAGGACGCTGAGATCATGACCTGAGCCGAAAGCAGAGGCTTTAACCCACTGAGCCACCCAGGCGCCCATGTGTCAAACTTTTTAATTTGATGTAGGCTCTCTTGTTTATTTTTGCTTTTGTTGCCTTTGCTTTTGGCATCAGATCCAAAAAATCATTGCCAAGACCAATGTCAAGGAGGTTTATTCCATATTTTCTTCTAGAAGTTTTATGGTTTTGCATCATGTTCAAATCTTTGACCCATTTTGAGTTAACTTTTGTGTAAGGTGTAAGAGAGTAGTCCAGTTTCATTCTTTGCATGTGGCTGTCCAGTTTTCCCTACACCATTTATTGAAGAGACTGTCTTTCTCAATGTATTCTTGGCTTCCTTGCCAAATATTAGTTGATCGTATATGCTTGGGTTTATTTCTGGGTTCTTGATTCTGTTTCATTGGTCTGTTTGTCTATTTTATGCCATTACCATACTGTTTTTTATTTAAATTCAATTAATTAATATATAATGTATTATTGGTTTCAGAGGTAGAGGTCAGTGATTCATCAGTCTTATATAACACCCAGTGCTCATTACATCATATGCTCTCCTCAATGTCCATCACCCAGTTACCCCATTCCTCCACCCCCCTCCCCTCTAGTAACCCTCAGTTTGTTTCCTATGATTACGAGTCTCTTATGATTTGTCTCCCTCTCTGGTTTTGTCTTGTTTTATTTTTTTCATCTCTTCCCCTGCAATCCTGTTTTGTTTCTTAAATTCCACATATGAGTGAGATCATATGATAGTTGTCTTTCTCTGATTGACTTATTTTGGTTTGCGTAATACCCTCTAGTTCCATCCACATCATTGCAAATGGCATACCGTACTGTTTTTGATGACTGTAACTTTGTAATATAGTTTGAAATCAGGGAGTGTGATACCTCCAACTTTGTTCTTCTTTCCCAGGATTTCTCTGTCTACTTGGGATCTTTCGTGGTTCCATATAAATTTTAGGAGTGTTTTTTCTACTAATGTAAAAATGCCATTTTAGTCTAGATAGGGATTGCATTGAACCTGTAGATGGCTTTTAGCAAGATTGATGTTTTAGCAGTAGTAAGCCTTCCAATCCATGAGCATAGGATAACTTTCCATATTTGCATCTCCTTTGATTTCTTTTACTAATGGCTTATAGTTTGCCTAGCAGAGATCTTTCACCTCCTTAGTCAAACTTATTTCTAGTTATTTTATTATTTTTATTGCTTTGTAAATGGGATTGATTGTTTTTCTGCTAGTTCATTATTAGTGTATAGATATGCTACTTATTTTTGTATGTTAATTTTGTATCCTGAATCTTTACTGAATCCATTTATTATTTCTAACAGTTTTTTGGTGGAATCTTTAGGGTTTCCCTATAGAATATCATGTCATTTGCAAGTAGTGATGGTTTTACTTCTTCCTTTCCAATTTGGATTCTTTTATTTCTGTTTCTTGCCTAATTGCTGTGGCTAGGACTTCCGATTCTATGTTGAACAAAAGTGAGTGGGCCTCCTTGTCTCATTTGTGAACTGAGAGGAAAGCTTTCAGCTTCTCACCTTTATTGTGTTGAGGTATGTTCCCTCCATACCCACTTTGTTCAGCGCTTTTATTATAAATGGATGTTCAAACTTTCTCTTCTCAACCCAAGATACTTCCATCATAATCTGACACATTTTCACGTGACAGATTTTCATAATCTGACACAACACATTTTCATCGAGTTGTAGGTTTCTTTCCCACAAAACTTCAGAAAAAGATCTGTAAGTATCCATGAGAAGATAAAAGTTATTAACACTTGAGAGAAAGAAAAAATTTGAAATTTCTAAGTCTCAGAGTCAGGAAAGAATTATAAGAGACATACTTATTCATTCAACAAATTATTCCACATCTATGCATCAGGGCCTAGGCTATGCACAATATTCATAGAGTAAGGAGCTCTTACAATTATCAAGTTCACAGCCGAAGTTATTTCAGTTTTTCCGAAACATTCTCAGCTGTGGAAACTGATAGTAAGATCATGGCGAGTGGAGAAGAGCATCTGGAATCAGGCCTGAGTTGAGTCCTTGCTCCACCACTTAGTAGCTCCATGACCCTTAGGGGGCCACTTCATTAAATTTCAGAATATCCCTCCACCCCTCACAAAGGTTCTTGATCATAAAATCTATACCAGGAACTTGCTGTGCAGATTAAAAGTGACAAAGCATATAAAGAACTTCACATACTGCCCGGGCTTCAGTAAACATTAATTATTTTCATTATTAATACTAAAAAACAATATTTAGAAGAATATTAATTGGTCAGGATATAATAAATTCAGCTTCAAGTAACAGAAAACTTGCTTTTCAGGAACATATATAAGTGTGCAAGAAATGTTAATTAGGTTATTTGTGATGTTGGTTCTGTATGCAACAACAATTTGAAAAATCCGGGTTCTTTCTAATTTTATGCTCCACCATCCTTAGAATTGAATTTTGTCTTCATTCTTATCGCCTTGTGGTTCTACATACTGCAGACCCTGCCATCACATTTTTACCCAAGGTGGGAATATGGGGGGAAGGGATAGTGCCAGGGATGTCCTTTCCCTTTCATCAAGAAAGCAACAGCTTTCACCAATTTCTGCTTGTAGCTCATTGACCAAAACTGTGTCACAAAGCAACTCCTAGCTAAGGAAGCTGGGAGCATGAGTATTTAGCTGAGTATGTTGCTTCCCAATTAAATGAATTCCATTACTGGAAAAAGAGGGGGAGTGGATGCTGGATCAGTAATTAACAGGTTTTGCCACAAATACATACATTTTATAAATATTAGATATTGGCTAAGTTCCAGAAGCCTTTTAAAATTTTAGTCATTTTTGGGCACCTGGGTGGCTCAGTGAGTTAAAGCCTCTGTCTTTGGCTCAGGTCACGTTCTCAGGGTCCTGGGATTGGGTCCTGCATCGGGCTCCCTGCTTGGCAGTGAGCCTGCTTCCTCCTCTCTCTCTGCCTGACTTTCTGCCTACTTGTGATCTGATCTCTCTCTCTCTGGGTCAAATAAATAAAATCTTAAAAAAAAATAAAATTTTAGTCATTTTTAATGAAAATCTCTTTCCAATGCTTTCATAAACAGAAGATGCCAATTATGATGTGAATGTTGCTTAATGATTTAAGCTTAGTTAATAAAGTCAATCCTATATTCTGTGTTCAGTAGATGTGTTTCTTCTGGCTACCAGCTGTCAGTCCTACTGCCAGAAAGCCAACTTTGAAGCCATCCTGACAAATGAGGTGTCTTTTTTTCCTGCTAACCCAAGTCAAATAATCCAAATTATTAGAATTACATATAAAAGCCAGTAAGTTCTACATTCTTAACTGTGTCTATTTCTTTTTTTTAACATCTTAATTTAATTTTACTTTTTTTCAGTGTTCCAAGATTCATTGTCTATTTCTATATGGATGCCTACTTTCCGTTTCTCTATCTTTGGGATAGCTTTTTCTCAGCCTCTTTGGGCATGCTTCTTGATTTTTTCACTATGTTCACATGGTTGAATATCCCGTAATTAAGGAGGGGGCCGGAAGGAGTGGGGGGAAAGAGCCACTAAATACAGTGCTCACAAGACGAGTGAAGTAGAGAGGCAACTGTTTGCTTGTTTATATTCCACAGAAAGGGCTTTTTTAATGGCATAGCAATGTGCAAAGTACAACAGAAAATGCAAAGGTACTAGAGAGGCAACTATTTAGAATATTATACACACGCATTGAATGCCTTACCTTTTAGATCTTCTGATAGCCGCAAGCCAACCTCCCAGGCTTTTGACATTACCACCTGCCGTGGCGGAGGCTTTGTCTGTCTTCAAGGCTAGTTCTTTGTTCAAGTTGTTCGCCATATTTGTTAGTTATTGGCAGCATCTTCCCTTTCTTTTGATGATATTTAAACTATGGTATTTATTAGCTTTTCCACAACGAACTTTTTTAGAAGTTCAGTCCTTCCGCGTTAGCCCTACCTTGGAAAGTCAAGATGCTATTTTCTCTTCTGAACACTAGGGGGAAATCTTGTTTTCTCCTGGAGTGTCTTAAACGCCCAAGTCTCCCTCAGCCCGCTCTGAATTCATTTATTTTAGTTTCAGTATGAGTGAATCGGTGTGAGATTTTCATATTTATCAAAATAAAATGAGGAGACATGATGACTAAATGTGACGTGGTATCTTGGCCGGGATCCTGGGACGGAAAAAGGACATCAGGGAAAAAATAAGGAAATCTGACTAAAGCATGGCTATTAGTTAATAATAACGTATCAGTATTGCTTTGTCAAGGGGTCCCTGAGTGCCTCAGCTGGTTAAGCCTTTGGCTCAGGTCATGATCCTGGAGTCCCAGGACTGAGTCCTGTGTGGGGCTTCCTGCTCAGCAGGGAGTCTGCGTCTCCCTCTGACCCTTCCCCCTCTCATGTTCTCTCTTTCAAATAAATAACATCTTTTTAAAAAATCACAAAAATATTATTTGGTCAATTGTGACAAATACAGCATATTTAGGTAAGACGTTAACAAGAGGGGAAACTGGGCAGAGGGTATGAAGGAACTCTGTACGTACTATCTTCGCAAGTTTTCTAGAAGTCTAAACTGCCAAAATAAAAATAAAACGATTTTTATTTTAAAAATTCATTTAAAAGGTGAGCCCAGAACATAATTTCCCTTCTTTTGAAGCAATGTATTTGCAGGATAACTTGAATATTAGAAAGAAGAATTTGCTAAATGAGCTTTAAGTATACCAAGATATAATTAAAAGATTGGACACATTTAAAATACTGAAATATAAAAAAAAAAAATTTGTTATCTGAGCTTTGCAAACTCCCACCAAAGTAGCCCTACCCCAGCAGAGATGAAGGGGGGAGGCTCTAGGACAGCGAAGCCTGCTTCAAGTACCAAGTGTCTGAGAAAGTCCTTGAGTTCTCTTGCTGACTCTCATGCAGGGGCTCCCCTGAGCCCATCTTAGCCCGCTGTTCTATCTCCAAGAAACATAACAAAAGTCTGCTAAACTTTCTTGAGGAGCTATCAGAGAGCTCTTCTCTGATATGTGTTTTTTGTGGCACACCAATACCACTTCCCAAGAGTTCCTGAGATCTCTCTCAAGCTCTTGAAGATTCTACTCCTTATAAGAGCTCTCTCATTTCTCTTCTCTCTCTCTCAAAATTCAAGCCCACAGTCCTCGGGCTCATGGCTCCCTTCCCTTCTCTGGGCGTTTTATTCCCTCCTTGAGGACCCATTTGTTCCTCCCTTCAGGTGGCTCCACTCCTCATCTAGAACCATGGATTCCTTCCCTGTAATGGCGAGGCGTGGGGCTCTGTGGTAGGTGTGAGAGTGTCCATTGACATTTCGGTTCTCCGCCTGGGCATAAAGTAGAATTACCATTCCCTTGCCTCAGCCAATGGGACATATCTACCTGTAAGAACTGGTGTATGACTCCCCACATTTTCTTCCTCCCTACACAGAAACCCTGTCGTTCCTGGTGATGGAGCCTCCCTCAGCTTGCACACTCAAGTAAGGATACAATGTGGACCCCAGCCAACGGTTGGGGACATACAACATAAGAAAGAAAAGTATCTTTCTGGTTTTAAACCCCTGAGATGTTGGGGTTTTTGAGCAACACAGCGTTGCTCCAAGCAAAACATACTCTAATATTCCCCATTTTACATGTGAAAAAAAGGAAGCCCTGGGAGATGAATATCAGCTAGCTACCAAGGCATAAACCTGATTTTTTTAAAAAGATTTTATTTATTTATTTCACAGAGGGAGAGAGATCACAAGGAGGCAGAGAGGCAGGCAGAGAGAGAGGGGGAAGCAGGCTCCCTGCTGAGCAGACAGCCCGATGCGGGCCTCGATCCCAGGACCCTGAGATCATGACCTGAGCCGAAAGCAGAGGCTTTAACCCACTGAGCCACCCAGGCGCCCCATAAACCTGATTGAAACCCAGAAAGTATGGCTCTAGCGTCAGTGCCCTTAATAACCACCCTTAGAGATGCCCAGAGAAACAATCTAAGGAAACATCTTCCTTTCTTTTCCCTGGAAGAGTGCCATCCTGCTGTTCCCACAGGCCCAGACACTTTCCTCCACCTGCTGCGGAGCTGTTGTCCTTAGATTGGCCTGTGTAGGAGACTTCTCCTAGATCCACAGCTTCTCTTTCTTAGTCTCCTCTCTTGTTCTACTGAAGCTTTCTCAGATGCTCACAGGAAAGGGTCCATAGGAGGTTAACTTTTGGAGGCCTTGAATTTTTTTAAATACCTTATTCTTCCCTCATCGTGTCTCAACTTCGTTGGGCCACAGGGCCCAGGCATGTGTCACACATTATTCTGGAAGTTTCTATGAGAGTCTTTGCATGAGATTAACATTCACAGAGGTGGATGTTCTGTTGGTCTCAGCCTATTGATGGTGATGCTCTTGGCTAGGAATGCCCAAGGCCCTCACCTGAGCCTGTAGGGGTGACAGACCCCACAAACATTCTCCTGGTTGCAGCCACTGCTGTGGCTGAATAGGCTCTTGTGGTTATCATGATCAGAAGATGCACCTAAATGAAAAACCATTGGAGAACTTTGAAGAACAAGACTTATCACTCACAAATTCTAGAAACCACACAGCAAGGTTGAGGGTAGAGACATGGCAAGGAAGCATGGACTTGAGGTTCAGCTTTTACTGGGGTCTTAGGGTGAGGTATCTAAGGCACACTTCTAACTGGTGAATTTATTTATTTTTAATATTTTATTTTTAAATAGTATCTACACCCAACCTGGGGCTTAAACCTAGATCCCCAAGAGCAAGAGTCACCTGCTCTAGCGACAGAGCCAGGCAGGTGTCCCCTTTACTGGCGAACTTAAAACCCCAGAGTAGGAAGGGTACAGGGAGAGAAGAGCAACATCACTCAACTGGTCAGTTATCTAGGTTACCCAACACTTTCTAAAAGGAGGACTTCATGGGTGGGGTGGCCTGGTTTCTCATCTAGTTTTTTACTAGTAGCTGTGTCATAGAGCTGGCAGTTCATTTATTTGAGATAGATGTCTCTGACGTGGATGTCTTGGTAAGCAAAAGCTTAATGTCAAGCACCACCGTTATCAAGCTTGAGTGTCAAAGCACTACTGTTGGCTTTGAATAAAGCAGACGACCTTCCATCCCTCCATAATGTGGTGAGCCTCATCCAATCAGTGGAAGGCCTAAATAGAGCCAAAGACTCACCTCCCCTGAGCAAGAGGGAATTCTGCCAGCAGATGGCTCTTGGATTTGAACTACAACACTGGTTTTTCCCAGGGTCTCCAGTTGCCAGCCGGCCCAGCAGATTTTGAACTTGCCAGAATCCATAATCAGATGGACCAATTCCTTAAAATAAATCTTTCTCTATAGATACACATCCTATTGGTTCTCTTTCCCTGGAGAAGTTGACTAAAACATTCATATATAACTGGTAGCTTGAGAGGTACAGTATTCTCCCTTGAAAACAATAGTTCCTCAGAATGTTGAAGGTATTCTGTGGTCTTCAAATAACTCGGGCTGGTAATGAGACTCTTATTTTCATTCTATTTCTGCTCCTTTGAATGTCGACTTTTCCCACTTCTCTCTTAAAAAAGGTGTTTTCTTTGTTCCAAGTATCTTAATATTCTATGCTTTTTTGAAAATTGGTTTAAGGCCTTAAAGATGTGTTGTTCTGGGCCCAGAGTGGGACTTTCCAACACGGAGATTCATGCTCTTCAATTCTGGGAAATTTTCTTCTTTGCTTACGAGTATACTTTGTTGGACTGGAAGCTTTGCGAAGATAGTCCCATAAAGCTCCTCTTTCTGGTTCCTCTATGGGGCTTAGTGTGGTAGAGTGTCTGGAACCCCATAACTACTTGAATGAGGGAGTGAAGGAGCAAGTGCACTCACAAGGACATGTATGATTGGGGGAAAGATATAGAGCTGAGCTGTAGACATGTACATCTTCAGGTGTAAGTTGGATGTAGGAGCCTGGGATCCAAGAAAGACCTCAGGGCTAGTAAGCACAGACCAGGGAGGTAAGGGCATCTATTTTGTAAGTGATGTTTTCCGTGGTCATGAAATGGGCTCCTGGAAAAGTGTATGCAGAAAGACAAGAGAAGACAGTAGGCAACAGAGCCTGTAAAGGAAATGATTCCATTGAAGAAGAAAAAACTGTGTTACCTCAATCTTCCAAACACAAGTAAAACTTAAGGAGGCCATTCCCATTCCTATGGCTTTCTATACCTCTCATCAGAATTGTGCATATTCTTTGAAAAGCATTGTACTAGGCCACACTAATTACAGGGTCTGCCATCAAACTTACCTCTTTCTGAATCAAAGAAGCAGAGAAAAGGAGACGTACATGGGCAGAAAACAGGAATGAGAGAGAGGAAAATCTGTCGACAGGTAAGAAAAGTTCCCAGAAGAGAAATGTAGATGGACAGTTCTGACTCATCAAACCCTCAGTCTCCCCTCAGCTTCTCAGCTTCTCTGACCCTTGCTCCCAAGCCCTCTGCTCCTGAAAACATGACACAGTGCTACACATTCCCCCAAACAGTCCCCAGTACTCCACCCCTGCCCTTAGCAAGTAGTTCTTGCAGGCCCGACTTCTGGGCCTTATGCCCGTTCATGCCCCCACCCCTCCGCCACTTTCCACCAAGTCTTATTTCTTGTCTAAGAGGGCCAATTCCCCTGCGTGGTAAGCCTAGCTCGAACCAATATCCTTAATTCTGGCTGAAGTTAGCTAACTTCTCCAACCCCTGGATACCTAAGCCCCCTTTATTATTTTTTTTTAAGATTTTATTTATTTATTTGACAGAGAGAGAGAGATCACAGTAGGCAGAGAGGTAGGCAGAGGGAGAGGGGGAAGCAGGCTCCCCGCTGAGCAGAGAGCCCAGTGTGGGGCTCGATCCCAAGACCCTGAGATCATGACCTGAGCCGAAGGCAGAGGCTTAACCCACTTAACCCAGGTCCCCCCCAAAACCCCCTTTAACTGCCTGTTTCAACAGCCAAACCATCTGCTTTGACCCTCGGCCCAAGGTCCCATCTCTGCTTCTCCCCTCTGAATGTGTCTGCGTGCCCCACACCATCCGAGAGCGCAGCTCTGAGGGAAACCCCGCCCTGTGCGGTGCCTTCCTGAGAGAAGATGCTTGCAGGTGAGCTCACCAGTGAGTTTGTTTATTTCAATGCTAGGGGTTTGGGCACCTGGGAGCTAATGTTAGAAGACACATTGCTGGGGCACCTGGGTGTCTCAGTCATTAAGCATCTGCCTTCCACTCAGGTCATGATCCCAGGATGCTGGGATCAAGCCCTGCATTGGGCTCCCTGCTCAGCAGAGAGCCTGCTTCTCCCTCTCCCGCTTCCCCTGCTTGGATTCCCTCTCTCACTGTCTCTCTCTCTGTCAAATAAATAAAGAAATAAAATCTTGAATAAGTAAATAAATACATAAGAAGATGCATCGCCTGTTGGTGCGATGATGATGAACACATCATCTGATGACCATCAGACACATCTCAAAGACACATCTCAGACCAGCATGCAGGTCTGAGAGATCTCCCAGCACATTAGCGGGCTAGAGAGTTTACGGAAGTAGAAGGGTGGTGTGCACCTGGTAACATTCTAAACCAACAGAAGTTCAGTTTCCTTTAATGACGGGCTAGATAATAAGGACCAACCTTTCCTCTCAAATGAAAAATGTTAGATAAAACATATTTAAAGTCCCATGAAAATCAACAAAGAATTAGAAAGATAGTGGGACCTGCCTTGCTAAATTCAGGGTAAAGGCCTGAACCTAGATGTCAGGGGAAGTGTCTGAGCACCAAAACCACTTCGTGCTAAAGATGTTTGCTGATGCTGAACCCTTAGTCTTGAGTTCTCCAGCCTCGTGGCTAAAGGAGACAGAGTCAGAGCCAAGGGCCCACCCAAGAAGAAGAAACTCGGGGAGTAACATTTCCTACATCATAGGGACCCCAAAAGGCTGCTGTTAGATTGTGAGTTAAAATGGGAAATACGTAGTTGGTGTTCCTCCCTGTGTCTAACACAGACTTTGAAAACCCTTAAATTTCCAAAGAGATGAGAGCATGAAGGTATTGTTTGTTACATTAACAAAATGATGTTTGGATAGCACCCAAAGCTGGGGCTGGTTACAGGGAGAACCAAATAGGAATAGAGGGCTGGCACTTCCAGTCCACCCCTTATCTGCGGAGGAGAGAGGAGCTGGAGGTTGAAGCAATCGCTTCCCGCCAGTGACTTAATCAAACACACCTATGAAAACCTCCATTAGGGCGCCTGGGTGGCTCAGTGGGTTAAAGCCTCTGCTTTCGGCTCAGGTCATGATCTCAGGGTCCTGGGATCAAGGCCCGCATTGGGCTCTCTGCTCAGCAGGGAGCCTGCTTCCTCCTCTCCCTGTCTCTCTGCCTGCCTCTCTGCCTACTTGTAATCTCTCTGTGTGTCAAATAAATAAATAAAATCTTAAAAAAAAAAAAAAGCAAAAGGATGGGGTCTGGGAAGTGTCTGGGTTGGTGAACATGAGGTTTGGGGAAAGTGGTGCACTCAGAGAGGACACGGGAGATTTGCACCCTTTGCCTGTGCCTTGCACTGTGCATCTTTTCATCTGGCCGATGATTCAGATCTTTTTTTTAGCAAACCTGTAATCTAGTGAGTAAACTGGTTTCCTGAGTTCTGTGAGCTGCTGAAGCAAATTAATCAAACCCAGGAGGGAGTCATGGGAACCTCTAAGTTTAACCAGTCAGTTAGAAGCACAGGTAACAACCTGGGCTGGGGAATGGCATCAGATTTGTGGGACAGAGTGCTGAGGCTGTGGATCTGATGTGATCGCTGGGTAGGTAGTGTCATAACGGAGTTGAGTGGTAGGATGCCGGGTGGTGCAGGAGGATTGCTTCGTGCAAGGGGTTACAGGGAACCCACACATTGTAATTAGAGGCAGAATATTAGCTACACAGTAAAAGAAATACTAAACCAGGACTAAACTCCCCCTATCTATCGTAACAGAACTGGAGAAAACAAGCAAACAAAAATAAGAAGGTAAGGGGAGGGCGCCTGGGTGGCTCAGTGGGCTAAAGCCTCTGCCTTCGGCTCAGGTCATGATCTCAGGGTCCTGGGATCGAGGCCCGCATCGGGCTCTCTGCTCACCAGGGAGCCTGCTTCCTCCTCTCCCTGTCTCTCTGCCTGCCTCTCTGCCTACTTGTAATCTCTCTCTCTCTGTGTCAAATAAATAAATAAAATCTTTAAAAAAAAAAAAAAGAAGGTAAGGGGAAAAAAGTCTCTAAGAAGTTATGGCCATAGATTAGTCTGGAGAAGCGTAACCTGGGTGAACCAGAGAACCTCGAGGTGAGCTGGTTAACAACTCATGTCTCCTTGCACTTGGCAGGCACAAATGTAAAACCTCTATGAAATAGGGCTTATTTATCCTAGGCACCAGGGAACCCACCAGACTTTTCCTAAGGGCAATAATCAGTAAGCAAAAATACACAAGAAAGCAAGGCGGCAAGTATGAAGACCAGTAGGAAAAAAAAAAGCTGAAACAGACATATCTAAATTTCAGATATTAGAAATATCAGGCACAGAATATATAAATGACAAGCTTGAAAATATCTGTAGAAAACCATGAAAAGTAACATAGCAGATTTGGGAAAGAACAAAATAGAAATTCTAGAAATGAATATTACACCAACCAAAATGGAAACTTGAAAGACACATCTGGTAACAGAAGAATCAGTGAGCTGAAAGACAGATGGAAAGAAATGACTCCGAATGTGTAAACCAGGAAAGGATGGGAAATACAGGAGGCAGGTAGGAGACTTGAAAGATAGGCTGAGGAACTCCTGGAGCTGGAATCCCAGCAGGAGAGGAGAGAGAGGGTGGAGCAGATGCAATGTCTGCAGAGATAATGGCAGAGAATTTTCCAGAAAAATATGAAAGACACCAATCCACAGATTCCAGAGGAATATCTTTGTACTCATGTTGCTTGGGCTTTTCACACCCAACTTCATCATAGTGAAACTTCAGAACAATGAAGACAAAGGCAGGGTCTTAAAAGGAGCCAGAGGGAGAGGGAAAGAGAGCATCTTCAAAGTAAGAGCAGTTAGACACACAGCTGTGTTCTCAGACGAAACAACCGAAGCCAACGCAGGGATGTCTGAAATGAGCAGAAAGAAAAGAACTGTGCATGAGTCAGAGTTCAAGCAGAGAAACAGAACCAGGAAGAGATATCTATGAAAAGACTTGTTGCAGAAAATCAGCTAAGACATTTGGGGGCTGGCAAAGCAAGTCCGAAGTCAGGAGGGCAGACTGGAACTCAGGCACAGGCTGGAGCTACGGTCCCCGGGCAGGATTCCTGCTTCCTTCTGCGAAGTCTCAGCGCTGCTTTCTAGGGCCTTTCAGATGGTTGGATCAGGCCCACTCATGGGATGCTATTCCTTGCTGAAGGTCAGGTGATTATGGAGGTCAAGCACGTCTACAAAACACCTTCACAGCAACCCCTAGATTCGAGTTTGATTCAATAACTGTGAACTAGAAAGGTTGATATGGCCAAAGAATATCACACCTGCCAACCTGGAATCTTATACACAGTTGAAATATCTTTGATGAATGAGAGCCAAACAGGAGGACCTGGCTGGCTCTGTCGGTGGAGCGTGCGACTCTTGATCTCGAGGTCGATGGTTCCAACCTCATCGTAGGGGTAGATTTTCCTTAAAAATATATATATATTAAAAAAAAAATGAGTGCGAGCCAAACAATGATACTTTTAGATAAAAAGAAACAAAGTTCATCACTAGCATTTCATCACTAACAGAATTTCTAAAGGATGTATTTTGGCCAAAAGGAAAATGATCCCAGATGGAAGTGTGAATTACACTAACAAATCTGAAAAGCGAAATAACTAATCACACTAACAAAATAAACAGAATATCTACTTCCAAACTATGAGAATTGAATGATAGAAAATTCATTCAAAGGAAGGCAGGAAAAGGAAAAGGAAAAAACCAGAACGAGTGGGGACAGAACTAGAACAGATCAGGCACAAGATAAGATGACAGATTTAAACCCAGCTATGTTAATAATATTACATAGGAAGGGAGAGACAAAATACTCTAATAAAAAGGCAAAAGTAAAATTTTTGACTGAGGAAAAAAAATAAGTGTATCTTTTGCAAGAGACAAATCTAAAACGTAAAGTTACTGAAAGATTGAGGGTAAAAGGATTTAAAAAAGCATTAATAAGAATGCTGGAGTAGCTATACTAATATCAGACAAAAGCAATCCTGATCACTTCATAATGACAAAGAAACTCAAGTCATCAAAAAAATATGAAAATTTTAATTTTTAATATGCATCTGAAAACATAACCTCAAAATCTATAAAACAAACGTGGGTTCAATACAAGAAGAAGGAGGCCAATGATCTATCGTGGTAGTGGATTTTTTTTTTTTTTAGGATTTTATTTGTTTATTTGACACAGAGAGAGAGATCACAAGTAGGGAGAGAAGCAGGCAGAGGGAAAGGAAGAAGCAGGCTCCCGGATGAGCAGGGAGCTTCATACAGGGCTCGATCCCAGGACCCTGAGACCATGACCTGAGCTGAAGGCAGAGGCTTAACCCACTGAGCCACCCAGGCGCCCCCATGGTTGGATTTTTGATCACACATTTGAAGTTTGTCAGAAGTCTCAAATAGGCCAACGAACACTTGTGTTTTTATATGATTGAAAAACGATGAAGGTATTTTAGTAACAATGTCTAAGTGGGGAGGGAATAAAGATTATATTTCATGAGAGAAATAAGATATTATGAGCAAAATAAATCATGATAACAAACAAACAAACAAACAAACAAAACACCTTAGGGTGCCTGGGTGGCTCAGTGGGTTAAAGCCTCTGCTTTCAGCTCAGGTCATGATCCCAGGGTCCTGGGATCAAGGCCCACATTGGGTTCCCTGCTCAGTGAGGAGCCTGCTTCCTCCTCTCTCTCTGCCTGCCTCTCTGCCTGCTTGTGATCTCTCTCTCTCTGTCAACTAAATAAAAACAAACAAACGAACAAACAAAAAAACCTTAGAACTTCTCACATGGAGAATTTACACCATATTATTAGAAATAAAAATAGTCACAAAAGAGATCAAAGCACCAAGCAGACAGAAATACTGTGACATTATAAGTCTCTCATATGTGCTTTGCCGAGATGTGTTTTGGATAAAGGTAAGGACGTACACGTGTTATCAAGCAGTGGCAATTAGAAACTAACAGTAATGCTCTGGCTAAATGTCTTTATGCCACACAAGACAAAGTCCTGTAAGGGACTGCATCTTAGACTTGAAGTTAGGAGCCCTCAGACTTCGGTTCAAGGCTTCCCCTTCTTACTTCCAACCACCATGTGTCAGCTTTATTTAGCTGTGGGATGGTGGGAAAGGCCTAAATTTCTGACTGCCCATTCCACACACTTTGAAAGCATACCACTTGCTCTACTTACCTCACAAAATTATTGCGCCATCACATGAAGTCATTGACATGGCGACGACTCTCCGTAAATAACGCAGTGCGCCACAAGCATATCTCAAAGTCCAAATAACAAACCGATGCAGAAAATAAAACATCAGAGGTCATTCCCAATAGTATTTTGAAACAATGATATAGATTTCCCTGGAAACAGACAAAATAGGGCCCTGGGTCAAATTTGCATTTGTGTGGACATGTCTTTCTCCTCACCTTATAGACTCACATCGTCCCTGAGAGCTTACGGTCTCCAGAAGGTCAGACCAAAGAGTTGGAAGAAGGTGAAAAGGAAGTCCTGCACATTGTGCAAAAGAAATGGGAGGCGCTGAGACTGGGGAAGGGCAACCAGCGAAAGAAGGGGAGCCCTGGGGTAAGCAGGAGTCACGGGGAGTCTCTGTCGATTCTTGGGTCCCTCCTAGCCCAGACCAGGGCTCACTGGGAAACCTGCCATGGGTATGCCACTCAGCTTCCGTCCTGAGAAAGCAAACAGACCACTTTTCGGTTTTCTCTCACTATCTCTATGGCAAAAGGTAGGATCGGGATAATGTTCCTTGACATCTTGGAGGAGAAGATAATCCGTGTATCACAGAAGACTGGGGGACATGGCCTGAAACCAGTGGGGAGGGGAGAGACAAGGAGAGGTTTGACATGGGGCAGACAAAGAACAGAAGTTCTGGACTTCCTGGCAGGGTTTCGTACCTTTTTGGCTTGGGGGTACATGAGCTACTCCTTGCAACTAACTATGACAGCGAGTCATACTTCTTATACACCACTTAATGCTCTGCAAAAAGTGCCTGTACACGGCTCAAGAATTCTACAAGTTCTCTTTGTCACAGTGGCCAAAGTAGAGAGGGCCACAGAAATAAAGCAGGCTCACGTGGGGCGCCTGGATGGCTCAGTTGTTAAGCATCTGCCTTCGGCTCAGGTCATAATCACGGGGTCCCAAGATCGAGCCCCATATAGGGCTCCCTGCTCAGCAGGGAGCCTGTTTCTCTCTCTTCCGCTCCCCCTGCTCTGTCTCTCTCTGTCAAATAAATATAATCTTAAAAAAAAAAAAAGCAGGCTCGTGAACTGAAGGAGAAAATGGTATTATGCATGGCCGGAAGCCGTCACAGCAAAAGGGGGGGGGGAAGGCTCTCTGTCCAAAGAGAGCAATTGCATCCTTGCAGGGATTGTCAAAGAGACTATGAGGCCAGTCCCCTTGAAAGGGTCAAAGAGCTATAGGAGTTTGAATGGTGGAGGAAAGAGCATTAATCTTTAGTTTCTGGCCCTTTATATTGCTAGTAAGTGGTCCTGTAAAGTAATCTAATTAACTTTCTCCAATAAAACAAAAGATGACAGTAACTCCCCAATGGTACTTGAAAAAAAGAAAGCAACTATGCTTACTGCAGATCGAGCCACATGAAATTGCTGATATTGACCATTTGTGACCTGCAGAAAGAGTAGTCCCATACAGTTCAACTTGCTACAAAATCAGAAAGAAACGCCCACAAGTATTTTTAAAGGATGGTATTAGGTATGTAGTATTTTGAGTAGGACAGAGAAGACCAGGGAAGGGAGAGGAGCTTCCCTTGGAGAAAATCACACATACAAGATGGCATCTCACTCACCTAACAGTAATATATTTTTAATTAGGCCATTCATAAACAATTTTCTTGAGTTTAGAGCGTGTAAATAACATAGAGACATAACAGACAACAAAAACCAGAGTGATGTTTCTTTCTTTTTTTTTTTTATTTGTTTGTTTGTTTAGAGAGAGAGCATGAGCAGGAGGAGGGGCAGAGGGAAAGGGAGAGAAAGAATCTTAAGCAGGGTCCATGACCAGTGCAGAGCCCAACACGGGGCTCGATCTCATGATGAGATCATGACCTGACCCAAAATCAAGAGTCAGATGCTTAACCCACTGAGCCACCCAGGTGCTCTAGTAATGTTTCTTTTTAAAGAACAGTCATAAGAAGATCATTTCCAAAGTCAAAAAATTATTTATCTTTTCCTTAATTTGACGGAATGTGGCTACATACTCCCCAAACCTGTTTATTCCTCTTGGACACACAGCCAACCCCTTTCCCGGCCCTCTTGCGTCTGTTTGGTAGAACCCTGTGACTCTATGTTGTGCTGGTCCGTGGTTAACATTTGGCTCTTCAGATGAGAAAAGCCTTCATCTGTAGTATTTGCCTATTTCCATGGTGTCCATATTCCCACGAAGGCCTGTCTCAAGCCACCAACAGGATGCCATCGGATGTGGCGTTGGGAAAACATGCACAGAGGAAGGCTCAGAAGCTGAGACCAGATGGTTCCAGCCCACCACTGGAATGGCTGTGAGTTCTTGCCAATGGACTGAGAAGTGACATGTCACTTAACAGGCAAGAAATTATGTGCCCAAGGCTGTTTCCACTTGAACTCTCTCCCTCTTTCACAACTTGGCAGTCTTCTGACAAGATGGTGAAGTTGTAGGATGGAAGGAGGATCGATTCTTGAGTCGCTTCCTTGAAGAGCAATTCCTTCAGTGCTCAGGAACGTCTCCCCTGGGACTTGACAGGAGTGAGCGCTAAACTTCTATTAATCAAAATGCTGAGATCTGGGGACTGTTTGTTAAAGCAGTTAGCCTCTCCTGACTTATAGATTGCTTTTAGAGAAACTGCAACTACATTTCAAAACATCTCTTCTTAATCAATCGTACATCTTCCTTCAACTCAAACTCTAACCAAGGATATAATCATTTAAGTTATATACCTTATGTGATATTATAATAAGAAATATATATTGGGTCTTTCCTGTTTCTGGTAAAGAGCTCGTAAAACTTGGAATTTCCTAAGTGTCAGAGTGATAGGTGTCTTTTGTTATGTTAATGAGATGACTTTTGGATGGCTCCAGCTCTGGGTCACCAAAGGTTGAGGGGTGGTTGCCAGGAAAACCATCTGTGTGGTTAGAGGGTTCAGACTTTTCAGTCCCAACTTCAGGGAAGAGAGACCAGAGGTTGAATTACATCACCAGCAGCCAATGATTTAATCAATCATGCCTGTGTAACAAAGCCTCCGTAAGAACACGAGGGGAAGGGGTTAGGAGCGCTTCCTGGTTGGTGAACACTCGAGATCCCAGCACTCTGAGAGGGCTCGGAAACTCTGCAGCCTTTCCCCACACCTCACCTCATGCACCTCTTCATCTGGCTGCTTCTGGGTTACATCCATTTCTGAGAAGCTGGTCATCTAGTTAGTAAGTAAAATGGTTGTTTGTTTGTTTGTTTGTTTGAGTTCTGTGAGCTGCTCTAGCAAAGTAATCAAACCAGAAGAGGGGGTCATTGGAACCTCCAATCTATAGCGAGTTGGTGGGAAACCCAGGTGACAACTGGTCCCTGAGGTGGGGGAAGTGGGGGTGTGGTCTCATAGGACTGAGCCCTTAATCTGAGGAATTTGACGCTATTTGCAGGTAGATAGAGTCAGAACTGAGTGGAATTGTTGAACACCCAGCTGGAGTTGGAGAATTGCTTGGTGGCGGGGGGCCACCCCGCCCCCATGACCTCAGAACTGGTGATCAGCATCATGACCCTACAGTTGCTGATCTTGCTTTAAGAAAAGAAGTCTTCTTTCTTAAATAAACCATTATCGTGGGTTTTTATTAAATAGCAAAGTGAATGTTTCATAATTTTAATAAATGACTTTCAGGAACACATCAATAAGAGACATTTTACTTCGCTTCAAATTAAAAATTCTGAAATAATAGCCTGATCGTTCTAGTCCTTTAAAATAGCTTGGTATCAATTAGCAAATAATGATTCAATTCAGTTGTATAATCACTTTAGCCCTTGGAAAGTATAGATAACAAACAGATACACCTCGGACTGTTTTCTTGGCACACTCCCAACCTGAAACGTAATAATGGTGAGTAAATTGCCTGTGTCAGGGTCATATTAATTCATTTAAGACTGCAGTAAAATTTCTTGGCCAAATGTCTTCTAATGGTATGGGCTCTAAAGAAGTATCTAGTGAAATTCGTGCTGTAATTGACTCCACCTGGCTTTGTCACACTGCTGAGCGCAGTCAGTTATCAGGAGAGAATGGAATGGTTGAGACATATGTTAGCACAGACTGACGTCATGAGTCTTACTTCCTGGAACTATTTGAATCATCAAATTCTAAGTGACCAATCGGACAAGAGAGGGAAACCATCCCTGTGGGGTATGTTTTTCAACCACTGATGAATATCCTGAATTTTTTTTATTAAGCATCTATCTCCTCTCCTTCAGTTTGTATGGTGGAAAATCCCAGGACCGAAGGCCACAGTAGGCCTTCCGTGGCTCAACTTGGCATTCAGCTCAGGGGTGACATCACTGAAAGAAAGATTTCCAGGCCACGGGGCAACTAGCAGAAGGTTTCTGATATCTCCTTGTTAAAAGACCCCTTGGCTTTAATCCCCCAACTTCACACAGTGCAGTCTCTTAATACATTTTCCAGCTGAAGTTTATGAAAAAAATTTTTTATTTATGTCCCCAAATCCGACATTGTAAACAAAGTGATACATAGGTAAAGTCTCACAATAACTTCCCAAACCAATAAAGAGATGTCAGAATGACAAAGGGATGGTTTGAAAGGGGCACCAAGCCTGCAGGCTTCGGTGTTGCTGGATCTCACAAGTCAACTGCTTGTGACATTATTAATTTTAAGTTACCCTGGAAGCGGCGTTTTAATCATTGTGCATCCTAACATGGGAGTCTGTTACTTATGTGTAATTGCATAGGTGTTTTTACTAAGTTCGATGTTGGGAAACTGAGTCCTGGGAACTTTTAGGACAAGAATGAGTTCTAGAAAACAGATGGCTGGCTGACCACAGCTGGAGCATGTGGCAGGGCTGCTGGGAGGAACATAGAGATTGTCATCAAAAATAGTATCAAAGGGAGTTGAAAGTCCCTTTCTTGCTTCTAAAATCATATGACCTGTGGCTCCTGGGTGGCTCAGTCAGCTAAGCATCTGCCTTTGGCTCAGGTCATGATCCCTGAGGCCTGGAATCAACTCCCTGCTCAGCAGGGAGCCTGCTTCTCCCTCTCCCTCTGCCCCTCCCCCCACCTCTGCACACACTCTCTCTCTCTCTCTCTCTCTCTCTCATAAATAAAATCTTTAAAATAACATGACCTAACTTCAGCTCTTAGGAGTATGTCAAAATATCTTGGAATAAATTAGCTTCTTAGATGATCCAAACAACAGGACAAGTTTTGTAACAACACTTAAGAAAAGTCAAGTACATATAAGAATATGAGCAGACATTCTGTCTTCAGGTAAAAAAAAAAGTAGGGGGGTAGAGACTAGAATGATGGTAGGAATCTTGGTGATGACAGCTGTTCTCAAAGTGCCCTTGAATCCTGGTGTTCCCCTGTAGACCACTTTCCCCTATATTTGTGCACAGCTATCACTAGGGTACTTCTTTTCAATTTCCTCCTTGGAATTCCCTTTGCTCCTCTCCTATGTTGGATCTTCTGTTTTCCATGTCTTCTTGGTTTGCTGTTTGATTTTAATGGACCACATCCTACAGGAACTTCATCAGAAAGGGTACATGGGAAGTCAGGTTTTTAAAAGATTGTCTATCAAAAGTCTCTTTATCCTAACCTAATAATGTATTAATAGTTTAGCAGGGTATAGAATTTCAGATCAGCAATCATTTTCCTTCTGAACTGTGAAGGCATTACTGTGCTGTCTTTTTTAAAATTTCATGTGTTTTTCATTTCCGGAAATGATCTTTAGTTTTTTTCAAAACTGCCCTGCCATTCTCATAATTCCTTGTTTCCTAAAGATAGTTTTAAGTTAAATTCTTTAGTTCTTTAAACCTGGTAGGCCTAGTTGTTTAAAGTTCATGACTAATCATTCCAGTATCTGTTGTCATTCAGACTCAGGTTTTATTTTCTGGTGTCCTTCTGCTGACCGCTAGATGCTACCTTAGAAACATGATTGTGGGGGCACCTGGGTGGCTCAGTTGGTTAAGTGACTGCCTCCGGCTCAGGTCATGATCCCAGGGTTCTGGGATCGAGCCCCACATGGGGCTCCCTGCTGGGTAGGGAGCCTGTTTCTCCCTCTCCCTCTGCCGCTTTGCCTGCTTGTGCTCTCTTGCTCTCTCTTCTCTGTCAAATAAATAAAATCTTTAAACAAAAAAAGAAAGAAAGAAACATGATTGTGGTGTTTCTCTGAGGTCTAGGCTGGATGTAGCTTCCTGCAGAACTTCACGTTTGTTTCTTCCAGGTGCTAAGGAAGAAGCACATCCAGGTTTCGGAGTTCCTGGCCCACCCAGGTTATGTACACTCTGAAGACAATTTCATGTGAGGACCATCCTTGGGCATGACCTCCCCAGGTCAGCTTCTTTCCCTTTTTTCCCCTCTTCCTCCCCAAGGCAGGCCCAAGGTGGTCCTCCCCACAGTTCTCTGTGCTGTAGGAGCAGGAGGGCAAGTCTAGCTCAGGTTTGCCATTATTGTTCTGATGTTCTGCTTGCCTCTCTTGTTATAAGCTCTAGTCCTGAGAATTCCCAACTGTCTATGTCCTTAAGGCTTCTGAGGTATTTTTATCTTCAAAAATATATTTTATCCAGTGTTTTTCTCTGTTTTCAGCAGGGGGATTGCTAAGTTTCCTATCCTGCCTTCAATGGAAATTGAAGTGCTTTGTTCATGTCTTGCTTCTAGTTTTACTGTTTTTTGTTTTTTTTAGGATTTTTATTTATTTATTTGACAGAGGGAGACAGCGAGAGAGGGAACAAGAAGAAGGAGTGGGAGAGGGAGAAGCAGATTCCCCACTAAGCAGGGAGCCTGATGTGGGGCTCGATCCCAGGACCCTGGGATCATGACCTGAGCTGAAGGCAAATGCTTAACGCCTGAGCCACCCAGACACCCCTCTAGTTTTACTGTTAAGTCCTAAACCATTCGGACGCCTGATCCTTTTTATACAACCAGGGTTGTTGTTGTTTTTACTTTCTCTTTCTCCAAAAGCTAATAAATAAGCTCTGATGCTAGTTTTGTGAAATTTCATAATGATGTGCTTCAGTGTGAATCTGTTTTATCCATTGTGCTGGGCTTTATCAGTGTGTCTTTCCAGTCTGCAAATCCTATCCTTAGATAGGATTTCTAAGAAATGTCCTTGAAAACCTGCACTGAAGATTTACTTTGCTCAGTTTTCTCTATCCTTCTAGGAGTGAATATTAAATATTGTACCTTGGACCTGCCCATCTGTTATGGACTGAATGTTTTTGTCCCCCCACAATTCATAGGCTAAAACCCAATCTAATCTAATGCAATGCAATGGTGTTAGGAGGCTGGGGCCCTTAGAAGGTAATTTGGTCATGAGGGTGGGGCCTTCATGAATGGGATTAGTGCCCTTTTAAAAAAAAAGATTTTATTTATTTATTTGACACAGAGAGATAGATCAGATCACAAGTAGGCAGAGAGAGAGGAGGAACCAGGCTCCCCGCTGAGCAGGGAGCCTGATGTGGGCCTCGATCCCAGGACCCTGAGATCATGACTGGAGTGGAAGGCAGAGGCTTTAACCCACTGAGCCACCCAGGTGCCCTGAGATTAGTGCCCTTATAAGAAGAGGCCAGAGAGCTACCTTGGTCTCTTTGTGCCATGTGAGGATATAACTCTAAGTCTGCAACCATGAAGAGAGCTCTTCAGAAGTGACCATGCTGGTACCGTCATCTCAGACTTCCATCCTCTGGAACTGTGAGAGACATATTTCTATTGTTTAAAAGCCATCCTGTCTATGGTACTTTTTTAAGAGTTCCTAAACTAATTAAGATGCCCTTTAATTTCTGTAATCTTTCCTATGTCCTGCCTCAGTCATTTTGCTTTATTTAGTAGAACAGGTTAACTTTGGGGTGTCTGGATGGCTCAGTCAGTTAAGCATCTGCCTTTGACTTGGATCATGGTCCCAGGTTCTGGGATTGAGCCCACATCAGGCTCCTTGCTCAGGAGGAAGCCTGCTTCTTCCTCTCCCACCGCCCCTGCTTGTGTTCCCTCTCTTGCTGTCTCTCTCTCTGTCAAATAAATAAATAAAATCTTTTTTTAAAAAATGTTAACTTTACGTTCCAACTCCATGATTATTTCATTTCTGCTTTCATATTTAAAATTTTTAAGACCTCTTACTTTTGTTGTTTTCTAAATGTTCCTTTTTGTGGCATCTTGTTCTTATTTTATGATTGCAGTACCCGTGTCTGAAAGGGTCTTTTTTAACTTTAAAAAGTTTTATTTCCCATGCTTGGTCTCTATTTTTGTAGGTTGCTTGCTTGTTTGCTTTTTGCTTTGTATGGGTCTTTATCTTTTACGGTGGAAGTTTTCCATAGATGTCTAGTAATCTTTGGTTGTGTGTTCATTATTTTTTTTAAGTATGCTCTACACCCAGTATGGAGCCCAGTGGGGGGCTTGAACCCACCACCCTGAGTTAAAGACCTGAGCTGAGATCGAGAGTCAGACACCCAACTGACTGAGCCACCCAGGCATCCCCAGTTGTGTGTTCCTTCTTTTTTTTTTTTTTTTAAGATTTTATTTATTTATTTGACAGAGAGATTACAAGTAGGCAGAGAAGCAGGCAGAGAGAGAGGAGGAAGCAGGCTCCTTGCTGAGCAGAGAACCCAATATGGGGTTCGATCCCAGGACCTTGAGATCATGACCTGAGCTGAAGGCAGAGGTTTAAACCACTGAGCCACCCAGGCACCCCTTGTGTGTTCATTCTTAAAAGAGGGAGACTAAATTGCTGACTGGAAGCTCTGAACACCCTTTATGGTGACCTGGGAAGAGCCATTTTATTAGGGAGACCCCAGTGTTTTTTTTATGCTAGCTGCCACGTTCTGGGAACCAAGTAGGGGGAAGAAGGCTAGGGTAACCAGTCACAGCATCTTGTGGGCACACATTCATCTGTTATTTTTGCTTATTGCATGTGTACTCTCAACTATGTCTGATGTTCCCTACTATAGAGAATCTTTTACTCTCTCCAGACTGCAGTCGAGGGGGGGTTATCTAGAGACCTAAACTAGGGAGTAGATCTGAACATTTAACTCCTCCTCCTCCTTCTCCTCATCCTGCTTCTCCTTTTCTCCTTTGGGGAAAAAAATCTTTATTGAAATATAATTTACATACTGAGAAATGTATAGACTTTCAGGGTATCCCTAACTGCTCCTTAAACAGTCCTCATTTTAGCCCATCCTTTACACCATCTTCCTGAAGTACATGGGGCCACCCATTCTTGAACCTTGGGGGATTCTGTGATGGAAATGGAGTTGGCAGTGTAATCAGACCCCAATTTGAGTGAGAGAAGGTTAAGCTGTGGTGATTAATTCCCTCAGGAGACATATCTTTTCTTTCTGTCCCCAGCACCTAGACTGAAATGAACAAGTTAATCTTGACAGGCTTTGCCCTTGCTAAGGGGCAGATAGCTTTCTCTCCTGCCTTTCTGAAAAGGGGGTGGGTCTTCAGGATTCCTGACTTTTTCTGGGGTGTCTTATTTCCAGTGTCCCAGCTATCTATCAGTGCCTGAGTCTCTGTCTCTTGGGTCCTGTCCCCCCATATGCTCCCACACCAGACTCCCCCAGGACTCTGGGTTCCTGGTACTCACAGATGCCCTCAAGATAACATAGAATTTTGGCACTAGTACACCATTATACATTCCTGGCTTTCAAAGGATATTTATTGTATTTAATTCTGCAGTTCAGTGTTTCGGAACTGGAGGGATTTTTCAGAATATCTAGTCCACGGTATTGCTGGGAACAATTCATCTTATTAAAATCCTAGTCATCTTGAAGGGCTCAACTCAAAGGTCACATCTTATGTGAAAGCCTTCCATACTTCTGGAGGAGTGAGACCCTCTCGCTCTAAGCCTCCACACTCCCTCATGGTGCTCCTGCTCCAGGGCTGTAACTCACTCAGAAGGTGGCTTTAACTATGTACTTTCATGTCTGTCTCCACCATCAGTTCTGAGCCCCTTGGGGCAGACACTTTTAGATGCATCTCTTATCTCCTGCATCTAGCAGAAAGCCTGCCAGCTGGAGGAGAAGAGGAGGTATTTAATACTTACTGGATTAAAAAGAAAAGTAATTGAGGGATGCCTGAGTGCCTCAGTGGGTGAAGCATCCAACTCCTGATTTCAGCTTAGGTCATACGATCTTGGGGCTGTGAGATGGAGCCCTGCATTGGGCTCCACACTCGGTGGGGAGTCTGCTTGAGATTCCTCTCTCCCTCTGCACCCCACTCCCACTGCGTGTGCCCCCTCTCTCTAAAATAAATAAATCTTTAAAAGGAAAAAAAAAGAAAAGTATTTGAAGGGCGCCTGGGTGGCTCAGTCGGTTGAGTGTCTGACTCTTGATTTCAGCTCAGGTCATGATCTCAGGTTTGTGGGATCCAGCCCCACATCAGGCTCTCTGCTGAGCAGGGAGTCTGCTTCTCTCCCTCTCCCTCTGCTCTCTCCCCCTGCTCTCTCTCTCTCTCTCAAATAAAAAAATAAATCTTCAAAAAAAAGAAAGAAAGAAAAGTAATTGATAATGTACTAATGCCATAGTTCAAATTCTAAGGCTCCCAATCATGTCTGTTAGATGTTTAATGTCTATTTATTTATTTATTTAAAGAAGACTTTACTTCGTAAAAAAAAAAAGGTTTTATTAATTTATTTTAGAGAAAGAGCAAGCACATGTGATTGCAATCAGGGGGAGGGGCAGAGGGGGAAAGGCAGAGGGGGAGCAAGAGGGACAAGCAGACTCCACACCGAGTGTGGAGCCCAACCTGGGGCTCAATCTCATGACCCTGAGATCATGACCTGAGCCCTTACTGAAAGCTGGACACTGAGCTGACTGGGCCACCCAGGTGCCCCACTGATGCCCACATATATACTCTAAACATATATTGGTGCCTTCATTCTGTCCCTGAAAACATAAGTTTTTCTTATCCCAAGGTCTTTGCATTACTGTCCTTCTTAGAATGCCATTCCCCTGGATGTTTCCCTGACTCCCATCTTCCCCTTATGTAGAGCTCAACCTGAATGGTACTTCCAGGGAGAAGTCTCCCCTCACCACCCCACCCACATGCCACATTATTCTATTTTCTCTTCATTATAGTATGAATTGAATTACAGCATGTGATTCTATAATCACCTAAAATCAACTTATTTATGTGTTTAGAAAATAAACATATAAATGCAATCTATGTGGTAGCAGTCCCAGAACTAAATTAAGCCTGCCATGTGATAGATATCCAATAAGTAATTTGTTGACTGGCTGCCTCCTAGGTCCAGGTGCAGGAGATTTTAGAAAATGAGTAATTGGCCCTCACAGGTTCATTAAAAAGTTCATTTGATCAAAAACGGATATTCCTATGGACCATTTTTGAGATTTGTCTATGGCAGACAACTAGTCACATCTGTCTTTTTCTAGGGCTAAAGTTATCTAAAGTTATACTCTGTTATTCTGGGGACCCCGATGGTCATGCAATCATGTATTAGAGCAGATTTAACCTTGCTTCCTAAATAAAGTCCTGGCTTTGTCTGTAGGTAGTGCTAGCCTTGGTCCCCCTTCCAGATGGGAATTTGGCTCAGCCACCATTTTCTTCTAAAGGATGCCCACCTCTGCCCTGCTTATCCTTTTACTTCTGCCAATGTAGTTTGCTAGACTGGAAGGAAGCATGAGATTACACATGAGGGAGAAGATGCTACAGTAGGGATTTGGAAGAGCTAGGTGGCACAGGGCACCAGGGGGTTAGACGAGCAGGTAGGCCTAAAAAGTAGGATGTGGCGGGGGGTTGGGGGGGCAGTGGGAAGCAAAATAGAAATGCCTGAGAAATAAATAACTTGGACCAAACTTGATAGTCAGTCCAGGGTCAGCTTTACCCAGAATTGGTCTGAAAAGATGCAGTTCCTCTTATCTTGGCAAGAAACCTGCATGACAGTTGGGGAAGGAAGGAGGCTCAAGATGGCATTTTTTTGTCTGGGGACAGGAACTTCTTACCACGTAAGAATACGTGAGGCAGGAAATGGATGTCTTCTCCAATTCTAAAAATGTTATCATCTCTCTAGCCCAAGGACCACACTGCCTTTCTCCTTCCACCGGGTGCAGGAAGCCAAGTCATGGTGTGAGCCAAGGTTTTGCCCTGCATGCTAAATAGATGTTCTTCAGAGGTGGTCTGACCATGCTCGGCACGCACGCACGCACGCACGTAGCTTCCAGCAGTGGTCCTGCACCCGTACTATACAAAGGGATTGGCGAAGAATGCCCATCCTCCCTCAGACTTCCTGGATGAACAGATCCATTGCAGGATCCAGGTGTCTGCATTTTAGTCTAGTGTCACAGTGGTTCTGATAAAGGCGATTTGTGGATCACTCTTATAAGATTGGCTGTTAGGAAATAATAATAAGCTAGTATTTACTAAGTTTGTTCTATGAGCTAGGCATTGTGCTAGTACTTTATGTTGTACCATTTCTTTTTTTTTAAGATTTTTATTTATTTATTTGAGAGAGAGAGAAAACATGAGCAGGGGCAGAGGGAGAGGGAGAAGCAAACTCCCCACTGACGAGGGAGCCCAATGCGGGGCTTCATCCCAGGATGCTGGGATCATGACCTGAGCCAGAGACAGACGTTTAACCAAGTAAACCACCCAGGCGCCCCAATGTTGTACTATTTCTTAATAGTACAACTGCTCTCCAGTTAGTCAGGTACTATCGTGAGATGAGGAGATAGACTGAGACATCATCTGTGATGTGTAAGTGGTGAATCCTGGACTTAAATCTAAGGGTATCTGACTTCAAAGCCCCTGTTCTTTCCTTGAGCTAGGGATATTTCTTGAAAGTTTAAAATTATTTGTAGGATTCTATGATACCTTCCTACCCAAAGTGTGGTCCTTGGAGCACATATCTCCTGGGAACTTGTTTAAAATGTAGGACCTCAGACCCTGCCCCACACCCTATGAATCAGAAGCTATATCTTAATAAGATCCCCAAGTGATGTCATATACATTAAAGTCTGAGAAGCACTGTTATATTTTATCTATTTATTTGTACCCTATCACATGCCAAAATAAATTAGTAGTATGGGTTCTCATTATATATATTACGGAAATTCCTTATACCTTGAGAATTGTGATTCATGTCGAGTTATGAGCTTTAATTTTTCCATTTGACTAAATTTAGCTGAACTAATTGTATTATTTCTCACCCAGACTATTACAATTATCTCCTATTTGATTTATCTGCCTCCAATCTCTCCCATCTTCTATCCATTGCAAGCCATCCTTTTCAAGTAGCAGAACATATATATATTTTTTAAGATTTTATTTATTTATTTGTCAGAGAGAGAGAGAGAAAGAGAGAGCACAAGCAGGGGGCATGGCAGGCAGAGAGAGAAGCAGGTTCCTCACTGAGCAGGGAGCCCAATGCAGGACTTGAGCCCAGGACCCGGGATCATGACCTGAACTGAAGGCAGATACTTAACTGACTGAGGCACCCAGCGACCCAGTAGTGGAGTATCTTATTGAAACAAAATTTGGGTGAAAGCCTTACAATAATAAGATAAAAATACTGTTTCTCTGGTTGAAATGTGGATTTTTGGTGGGTGTCAGAGTTCTGCCCTCTGAGCTTCTCCCTGGTCCCCAAGATACTTCCCATGAATTCCCAGGTGTCTGTGGAGCACAGATGACCATCTTTTGCTCTAGTAGTTCTCAAGCATGGCATCATGACTCTTTCATGAGCTATTATGAGGTGCATTGCACATAATTTAGTAATAACTGAAGTACCAAAGTTTGTGATAAATTTAGTTTAAAATAACTTGGAGTGGATTCAAGTCATGATCCTACTTGCATTTTACTCTGCTTTCTTGAGGATGGAAACCCCTGTATTAGTTACACGTGGGAAACGGGAAGACACGAACATGGATGTCATGGTGGAAGAAGGCCAAGCGTCATGGATTTGGGTTGGCCTCCATGTTGCTGCCAGAGAGAATTTCCTTAAAAATATCACCCTCTTTGCTTATCAGCTCATCCCTCCATAGCCTACAGAATTAAGACCAATCTGGTAACCCCTGTTTATCCCACCTCTTGTCATTCCTTGTATTTTTTTTTTTTTTTTTTTTTTTTTTAATAATCTCTATGCCCAACCTAGGGCTCGAACTCACAGGCCTGTCATGACCCTGAGATCAAGAGTCATGTGTTTTTCTACCAACTGGGCCAGCCAGGAGCTCCAGCTCTTGTCATTCCTTCCTCAACTCCTCCACAATACCAAGACCCCTGTCCCCTCATACCTAAACACAGCAGACCTTCCATGATTCTGTGTCTGCACAATCCTGTTCCTCTGCCATGGGAGTAGGAAAAGAAATGGAGAGAAGAGCAGATTCTTGATCTTCAGTGCCTGCCTCTAATCCCTCCTGGGGTCCCGCTGTTCTTTCTGCCTTTGGGCTCTTTGACACCCTGACGTTGGGCTCTATCTGGTTCTACATTTGTCTGTGAGATGCAGAGATCTCCTCTTACTCACCTCTGTACCCACAGGATCTGGAAGGCAGTGAGCCAAGTTAATCCTTCCTTTCTTAAGGGGGTCAACCCAAGAAAGCTGTCTTACATTTTATGGTTTTTAGTTCCCTTCCCCCCGCCCCTTGCTCAAGGTGATACTGGAAATACTCCTTTGAGGGAAAGTAAAATACAGTGTGCTCCTCAGAGCTCTAACCTACCAGAAAGAGTTTTCAAGTTCTAGTTTTCCTATATTTACAAGAATTATTTGCGTCAATTCCCTGAAGAAGCAGCAGCACCTTATCACCCAGATCATTTTCCATTTGCGTGAGATACACATCAGGAATTTCCTTCCTCGTGCCAAACCCGGCAGTACAAAGGGCTTTTTAAAAAGTAATTCATTCGTTTGGAAATAGGAAGTGACAAGAGGTACTTGATCTATTTCAATTTGCTCTCATGGGAGATAGCTTTTATGCATTTGCCCCACGGCTCCTTTCAATTTACTGTATGTATTTTCTAGAAGATTCCTATTTACTTATTTTTTTCCCAACTCAATAGGGAGCAAATCTGAGATTATTTTCAGTCACATGTGTGGAACTCTCAGTCTCAACCTCTGCTCTCCTGCCACCACGGAATGGAGGCTGTCGGCCAAACCAATGTCTCTGTCTCACCATTGCTCCCAGCTCAGCAGCCTTTGGTCCAACCTTGTTTGTTCTCTGCTTTCCCTCCTCCACCGAAATTTTAATTTTGTTAAAATGTTTTTACCACAGCTGTGACTCAAGCAGCTCAGCTCACTGCAGAAACACAATGTCACTTAATATTCCAACCCACAGCCCAGACACTTCCCCCCATCAGGTCATTTGGAGCAGGGCTGTTGAGACGCTTTTGTGACGATGATTGGCAACACCCTGCCGCTGGAAAACAGACTGCACGACCCCAGCTGCTGTGCTCTGTGCAATAATTCTGCTTCCATTACCCGACTACCCATCAGAGCCAATTTAATAGAAGTGAATGTTGTTACCAGATGACACTATGACACCAAAGCCACATTCTTGATTCCCTCAGAGCTGGTTGGATAAGACCACACCCATTCATTAACACATCTGCCCATTCATTCAAGAAGAAGAGCGGGCCTATGCTTACAGATAGGAAGGCAAAGCGTAGGGCACCGAACAGCCCTAGTACACGGCTCCTGCTGGTTACAGACCCTGAGTCTACTGGAGAAGGTAGAGCTCCAAAAAATACAGGTATGGGTGAGGTCCAAATGCTGATCTGGGAAACCAAAGAAGACAGCACCTGACTCTCAACAGAGAAACGAAAGACAAGTTAAAGGGGCTTGTAGGGAAAGGGAGATCTGAAGTAAATTTGAAGGGATGGACTGGATATTTCCAGAGGAAGGAAAGGGGGATGGATGTAGTCCCAATCAAAGAAACACATATGTAAAGGCTAGAGACTGCTGATACAGTGCCATTAACTAAAGTAAAGAATATTGGGGTAGGTAGAATGGGGTTGGATAGAATGAATTCTGCTGGGCGCCTGGGTGGCTCAGTGGGTTAAAGCTTCTGCCTTACACTCAGGTCATGATCTCAGGGTCCTGGGATCAAGTCCCGCATCGGGCTCCCTGCTCAGTAGGGACCCTGCTTCCTCCTCTCTCTCTGCCTGCCTCTCTGCCTACTTGTGATCTGATCTCTCTCTCCGTGTCAAATAAATAAATAAAATCTTTTAAAAAATAATAAAAATTTAAAAAATAAAACAAATAAAGAATGAATTCTGCTTTAGGTCATGTATGCAGTATCTGTATAGATTTAGAGCTCAGATGAGATTCGGGGCTAGAAGTAGAAATTCATGAGTCAGGGGCTCCTGGGTGGCTCAGTAGGTTAAGTGTCTGCCTTGGGCTCAGGTCATGACCCCAGAGTCCTGGGATGGAGCCCCATGTCATGTGTCCTGTCAGGCTCCCTGCTCAGAGGGGAGTCTGCTTCTCCCTCTCCCTCTGCCCCTGCTCATGTGTGCTCTCTCTTACTCACACTCTCTCTCCAATAAATATAAAATCTTAAAAAGAAAAACAAAAAAGAAAGAAATTCATGAGTCAGCGTCTATAGTTCATAGCTAAAACCAGGGGAGTTAATGAAATCACCTAAGAATGTGAAAGTGAGAAGAAAAAAGAGACTGTGACTAAATCCTAGGAATGGCAACATTTAACATTATGACCAAAGTGAAGGAATGAAAAGAAGTCAGAAAGAGAATAGGAGTACAAAATAGAAGTGTGTGGTAGACAGTAGGCACTATTTCACGGAAACCATCTTCCTCATTTTGCATCCCTAGTACCTGACATTCATTCAAATTATCCAGTTTATCTCAGAAATGAGAAGTAAAGCCAAAAATTGTTCTTTGTCTGGGTTTAGATTTATTTCTCTTTACTCTTCTTAGGACTCCTCACACTGCATCTGGATTCGTGTCTTTCTTCAAGTCTAGAAAATTCTTTACTGTTACATTTAAAAATATTGTTTCTTGTACATCCTCCTCTTCTGGAATGCCCATTAGATGTCCATGGGGGCTCTCCATTGACTCTGTTGTGGATTTGCCTGTGCCTTTAAAAAGACGTTTGCTATCCTTTATGCAGCACACCTGGGTATTTCCCATAACAGAAGGATTTCCAGTTTACCACATCAGACATGTTACCACCAAATGGAGGGTAAGAGTTGCCATAGTCTGACTGTTTCTGTCTGTTCCCCAGATCTCTGCCATGCTTCAGAACTGAAGTTCATTGCATATTAGACTCCAACTAGACATTCCAAACATCTCATACCCAACACATCTGAAACCTCGCTGCTTGGCTCTCAAACTTGTGATTTTGCCGATGTATTACATCTCAGTTAATGCCATTCCTGTCCACCCAGTCTTCCAAATGAGAGCCCCAATTTGTTTTGAGGCATCTCTCTCCTTCACCACCAACGCGTCTTCTCCTCTCAATTGCCATACTTATTCTGTACAGTAAGCTGCCATTATTTTCCACTGCTGTACTCTGCCTCCTTCTTGACTCTCTCTCTCTCTTCTTTATGCCTTTTCCACCCATTTACCTAGAGCTTCTGGAATCGTCCTTCTGAGACTCGACTCTGGGTATGTCACTTCCCTGCATGGAAAACTTAGCTAACTTTCTGCTCGATTCTGCACAGAATCAAGTTCAAGCTCTTCACATGGCAACAAAGGCCCTAAAAAATTTGCCTTCACTATCTACCTTGCCCCTTCTTGTTTCCCGTCCTTGTCACTGTGTGGACGAGCTCTGTTTCCCCTGTGCTCCCAGGGGAAGTAACATGCTCCCATGACTTTGGTCAGGCTGTTCTCCTTCCCTAGAACATCCTGCCTTCCTTTACATGTTGAAAGTCTAGTACTCATTGTTTAATTAGGCTTGGACTCCGCAGCCAGAATTCATCTCTCTCTTCCCATGTGAACCTGAACATATAAAGTTCAGCACAATATGACTTGCATTTGTACACTTAGCTGTGCACTTCGGTGGAGCAGCGAGATCCTTGCAAACAGGAAACACTGGTATCAACTTTCTGTTCCCCCATCTCCAGCCCCAGTGAAGTCCTTTCAGCATGCTTTTGCAGATGATGCGGGGAAGGCAGTGACCTCATCCACTGTCTCCCAATCAGTATTCTAGACAAAGCAGGGCCATGAATAGCCATGACAGACTCTAGGAAGCAGCAGCCCTGCGTAATCATTCTCAGATCTACTGAATGGCAAGACGAATTCCATATTGGAAGTAAGAAAAGAATGAAATATATGAAATATAATATATATGAAATATAAAATTACTAACAAACGACAGTCTTTCTTAGGATCATATGAAAGCAGAATTCATTACTATTCTCCGACACATATTACTGACTAAGGTTAAATGAGTGAGCAAGTGGTGGTTTTTATTCTTCGCTTCTTGTGTAATGGGCAAGACATTTTTTTTAATTTAAATTCAATTTAGTTAACATATAGTGTATTTTTAGTTTCAGGGATAGAATTTAGTGATTCATCAGCTGCATATAATAGCCAATGCTCATTCCATCAAATGCCCTCCTTAATTCCTATCACCCAGTTACCCCATCCCCCCATCCACCTCCCCTCCAGCAACCCTCAGTTTGTTTTCTATAGTTATAAGAGTCTCTTATGGTTTCTCTCCCTCTCTGATTTTATTTTATTTTTCCTTCCCTTCAAATGGCAGGAAGTTTTAAATTATTCCAAGAGAAATCCACCTTTAAAGAATGTTTCAAAATAACATTTCTTGAATTAAAAATGTTAATGCTTTATCTACCTTGTATGGGGTGATGGAAATTAAACAAAAAACAAAAACAAAAAAACAAAAAAACAACCCAGGGACGCCTGGGTGGCTCAGTTGGTTAAGCATCTGCCTTCAGCTCAGGTCGTGATCCCATGCGGGTCCTGGGATAGAGTCCCACATCTTGTTCCTTGCTCAGCAGGGAGCCTGTTTCTCCCTCTGCCTGCCCCTCCTCCTGCTTGTGCCTCTCTCTCTCTGTCTCTCTCTCTGTCTCTCTGACAAATAAATAAATAAAATCTTTAAAAAAAAAAAAAACACCCAAATCCAAGCCAATTAGTGGAGCCTAATTTTAATAAAACTTTTTTTAAAAAATATTTATTTGAGAGAGAGCGAGAACATAAGCAGGGGGAGGAGCAGAGAGAAACACGGACTCCCCACTGAGCAGGGAGCCCGATAAGGGGTTTGATCATAACCTGAGATCAAACCTAACCTAAGGACCTGAGATCATAACCTGAGACAAAGGCAGATGCTTAACCAACTGAGCCATCTTGGTGCCCCAAAACTTTTAAAGTAAATTTTCGTTTTTTAAAAAAATAACTTTTTTTTGGTATTGTATTGTTTGGCAACTTAACAAGAGGTAATTTTTCAGTTGGGAAACCTGAAAAGCCTCTGGAGTTTTGTTTTGGTTTTTTTTTTCATGTTTAGATCAAATAAATTCTCAGTTTAATATCCTGTTAGAGCTCTGTAGATATTGTTTCTTCCTTTTCAGTTTATCAGATGACAAATGCCTCCTGAGACAAGCCTTATGCCACACAAAGATTGCTATGTGTTGTCCATGCATCCAAAACTTGTTGAGATGTTACAACTTCAAGAAAGCAACAGACCTCTCACTTTTCAGGTTAGCCGGCCATGATAGGATAGTTCAAGAAGACATAAAAAAAAGAATGGAACTGGTTAAAGAACAGACAATGAGCAGAGAAAAGGAAAAGAGCGAATCTTTCCATGTAAAGCAAATTCTTGTTAAATCACTGAAGGGATGTGTGGAAAGCCGAGGGCTTCTCTGGTACAGACTTCGAGATAAAGCAAAAAGGAGAATCTGGATTAAATCAAATCTCTCCCGATGGCTTTTTGGTAGCGACTAGGAAGTGTACAATTGAATCACGTGATTCAAGAGCAACAAGACGGTATTTTTACAAAGATGACTGAGCTCTGATGTGTTATCAGAAAAAACAGGATAGCTGTGGAAGGTCATGGGCCAAATTCATCCCAAGACTGTTCTGGGAATTACTGGGTGGTTGAAAGCGGGAGGATATACAGGTATCCCTCACTTTTTGAAAGTTTGCCTTCAGCCACTTCACTTGTATGAAAGACCTACATTAGCACCCGTTTCAAAGAAATCTGAGGAGGATTTTCACTTTGAAGGTAAAAGGCGAAAATAGCATTCAGAGTTTGTTTTGCAATTAGTTGTGATAGATGTCATAGAAGCTACTCTCCCCAGCAGTGAGAGCAACCCTACCAAGCTCCTTCCCGGAGAACGAGGCTTAGCATCTCAGCAAGCAAGCCTCCGTAGCTTTGAACTGTGTCTGTGGGCATCTCTGCTTTATCTCCATTTATAATGTGCGTCCATCAGCAAGATGTGTCCAAAGGTATCAGAAAAGCGTAAGAGAAATACTTTGTTTTTTGTTTTTTAAAAGATTTTATTTATTTATTTGAGAGAGAGAGATCGCAAGAGAGAGCAGGAATGGGGGGGGAGGGCAGGGGTGGGGAGAGAGAGAAGCAGACTCCCTGCTGAGCAGGGAGCCCCATGCAGGACTCAATCCCAGGAACCCCGGATCATGACCTGAGTCTAATACAGATGCTTAACTGACTGAGCCACCGAGGAGCCCCAAGGTTACTTTGGGGGTCTAGGAATGCTCAAAAAATTTTCTGCATAGATGAATGGTAATGACTTCTTCCCTTGATGGAGTTCCAGCTTATGAAAGGCTTCAAAGGAACGCTCTACATTCAGATATCAGGGGAAACCTGTGTGTGAAATTGCTGAGCCTCCCTATGGAGGAAGTATACATGACAATGAAGATAACAATAGAGGGAAGCAGAGCTGAGAAATGGAGAGACAGAGTCCTCATTTTAACTTGGGAGCCAGCCACACCTGGAGATTTTTCATTTTCATGAGTCAGTAAATTCCCTTTTTGACTTTAAACCAATGTGAGTTAGGGTTTCTGGCACTGCACTTGAAATAATTCTAATTAAAAAAAATTTTCCAGAAGCAGAATTTTATTATTCAATTGCTTTCCCCAGAAGCTCTATCAAATCCTTCACCACCATCAAGGGGGTTCGAGTGCTCCTTCTGTTGCATTTTGGCATTAAATGTTGTTACTTTGATCTATTTGATTTTGTTTTGTGTTTCCGTAACTACTAGTGAAATAAAACATTTTCTATTTAATACATAGCTTCTACTTTTTCTATTGTAATTTGTCTGTGTCTTTTGCCTGTTTTTCCCTAGCAACCTGTGGGCTGAAGACTGATTAAAGTGATTTACCCTTTGACACTGGTGGGATTTATTTATCCTCTGGATTTGATACTTTAAAAATATAACATTTTTATGGCAGAAATTCAGAAACACAATAAAAATTTTTAAAAAACAGGAGAAAAAAACCTAAAAATCACTTTTAAAAAAAGATTTATTTATTTAAGGGGTGCCTGGGTGGCTCCATCAGTTAAGCATCTGCCTTCAACTTGGGGCATGATCCTAAGGTCCTGGGATCAAGCCCCACAAGGAGCTTCCTGCTCAGCAGGGAGTCTGCTCCTCCCTCTCCCTCTGCCTGCTGCTCCCCTGCTGCTGGTACTCTCTCTGTTAAATAAAATCTTTTTAAAATATTCTTATTGTTTCCATATATATATATACACATATACACACACACATAGATATTATTTTTCAAGATTTCATTTATTTATTTGAGAGAGAGAAAGCACAAGGCGGGGGATGGGGCAGAGGGAGAGGAAGAAGCAGAGGCCCCACTGAGCAGGGAGCCCAGTGCAGGACTCCATCCCAGGATGCTGAGATCATGACCTGAGCTGAAGGCAGACACCTAACTAACTGAGCCACCCAGGCGCCCCATAGTTAACCCTTTAATCTATGTGGAATTATTTTTGGTGTATGGTGTGTAACCAGGTTCTAAATTTATTCTCACCTCGCCCTCAACCCTCCATGACATATTTTCCGAGGGCTATGCTGTTGTCTCTCCCTTCTATGTATTCCCTCTCCTCTGGGTGGGCCACACCCTCCTTGGTGGCAGCAGAGTAAAAGGAAGGTAACTGAGGAGGCTAAGTGACCCATGCCAGAACCACACCTGCATTATAAGCTCTGTTTTCTACTCCTGGGGTTTTCTCCTAAATAGTGAAGGAGATGAAGAAGAAGAGGGGAGGCAGGAACATCTGCTTTCAATGACCACATCAGCAGGGAGACGACAGGTCTGCAGGACGCAAAAAACCCCCCAAACTGCAAGTTTGCTGTGATCCTGCTGATTTACAAACCAGGTCCATCCCTTTCTGCTTTTTGCTCTTGGCCCATTGTATAAATCGTGTCCCCAGTCCCTCCCCAAACCAAGAAAGGAGCTGGTTGGATGAGGCGGTCTGCCTCTAATTACTGCTTATTGAATTTGATTGTGGATTTTAATATCATTAACACGAGGAGGGGGCAAACAGGGACAGGCCTGCCATTCGTGTTCTTGGCTTATCGCACCCTGTGGTTTGAAGAATGGAAAGGCTCAGCAGGGCCTCCTTATCTTGTCTGTTTCTCCCCCTCTCCCCGCCCCCCCCATATACCTACCTAGTGAAAGTATTTGGGTAGCACGTTCCATTGTCTGTCTGAGTCTTTGTTTTGCTTACATAAGCCTATGTGAAAACTTAGATGATCACATCGCATTTCCTCCAAATCTCAGTAGATGTCACTGCATGGTTTTCTGGGGTTTACTGCTTTGGGGAAGTATGAAGGCACATCATTTTCCTCAATGCTTGCAGCAGATCTGCCCCCATGGAATTTATGGTCTAATGGAGAAAAAATAAATTATTTGTGATTACAAATGCAATGTGCTGTGAATTTAATCTTATTTTTCGTATTCTCTGTCATTTTCATGAGATTTGGGGAGGAGAAAAGATAAACACAGGAGCTCAGTCCACCGTTGGGAAATGGAAGTCAAGCATTCGCCTCTAGTGTCAGAAAAGGGGAGAAGGACAGGGTCCCTGGGAGCAAGAATTCACCCTAGGGTCTTGGCTCCACTCGAAGTAACCCTGAACTAAGATTTCTGCCCAGAAATTCCTTCTGTTGGCTTTCACAACCCACCGGCTGTGGCTTGGTGATAGAAGCTTCTCGAAGGGCCCCACCTCCTCGGTAGGCAGAGGCCCCTCTCCTTCGGAGCTGCCTCTGCGTCTGACTGGAAGTTGTTGAGTCAACAGTGCCAGTGAACTCCGAGTGTGATTTGTTTGGGGATAAGCCTGTCTGAAGCCGGGAATCCCACCACTTTCTTTCTTCCCAGTCCTTTAATCCTAATGCCGGGGCTGTACTCACAGCACCTCATAAGTTATGGCCACTGAGAAACATCCTCTCCCCACCTGCCCGTAATTTCCAAAACACATTTTTCACGGAGCCTTTTCTTAGCAGAGCTCTTCACCGTCCTCTCTAACGACGTGTCACGGTGCACGTTCCTGCAGGAACTGCGGGACGAGCCGGAGATTTCCGTGGGCCTCGGGTTCCTCAAGTGTAAGGACTGGGGCAAGAGCAGCTCTCGAGGCTCCGCTGTGAGACGCCAATGAAATGATGCACACGCCCCTGCCAAACCCACCGGCATTATTTCTACTTGGACTCCCAACGTATCTTATTTCAGAACTGTTCGCCAGTTATTTATTTTACTTAGAAATTTAAAAAAAAAAAAAGAATTAAAAACGCTGTCGGCAAATTAAAGCCAGATAGTGTGTCTCGCTGCCAGAGAAGCGCTCGTTGAAGTCGGGACCCCTCTCAGTGCTCCGGGTTGCAGGCTGTTGGAACAGCGTGTGCACTTCACGGGCGTGCTTAGACACGCTCGCTCGCTCGCTCTCCCTCTGTGTCTGGGTCTCCAGATGTCATCGTGAAAGGGGCAGAGCCCGTCAGAGAACTGGATCGGCAGCCAGGCACGGTTTTTCTTCTTCTCGTCCTTTGTCAGGTCTTTGTTCCGCCCCTGGCTGCACTCGAGCAGAACCACTTACTGGTGATTAGAAGGAGGGACGCGGCGGCGGGGCGGCGGGGCGGCGGGGCGGGGCCTGCCCGGCGCGGGGGCACAGC